>JACXGM010006086.1:0-13316 GCA_016801145.1 Umbra pygmaea
CACACACACACACACACACACACACACACACACACACACACACACACACACACACTGTAAACCTGACTCCAAACGCTGGATATGAATCAATGGGACTGTGCACTTTTTATGCTTTCACTGTAATTTTGAAAACAGTTTATGAAAAGCCCATCACATCTTGGTCTGCGATGCGACTTAATTGGACGGGTTTGAATGTTATTTTTTTATTTTTCATTTGTATTGCATATAGAACCCACCAGTGTTTTTACATGTAAACATTGAGACTCCCATCACTAGCCTCCCCCTCTTCAAAATGTTTAAAGCATATATGCCATTTTCTGTGAAACGTTTGGCACTGCTAAGACAGCTGGACTTTCTGAAGTGTTGTTTAAAGTGGGGAACAACTCGTGTATGTTATTTTGTTTCAACTTTCCCATGCCTATTTCATAAACTATGATTACTAACTTCCTAATAACTCTGGTCTGTGTAATGTTTTTAAAGTAACTGTAGCACCAAGGTTATGAATTATGAAACTGTTCTATTTTTTACAGTGCAGAGGAATGTACATTTCTTAACTTTTTTTTTACCCTTTAACATCAATTCTGGTCAGGTATGATATTTGAACACTCAGCACATTCTGTCATAGAAGTTTTCAATGCTGAAAACAAATGCATTATCAAAATAGGTCCTCTTCATTGTGTTTTTAAAACTAGTTAAAAGTTGTAAGTAACCCATATGTGATGTTTGAAATTGAATATTCTAAGGACACAAACTGAAAGTGCTTTGAATTTGTAGTGTTCATACTGAAATTGAATCTAATGGTTTGGAATTCATTTTAACCTTCATTGCATTTAACTTGCAAGTATTGTTTCAATTTAGTTGGAGGTTTTAAAATTCCAATGAGGATCGATTTCAAATTCAGGCACTTCAGCAGAATAGAAGAGCACCAACACTAACTTTCAAACACAGCAAAAAAAGAAACGTCCTTTCACTTTCAACTGCTATTATTTATCAGCAAACTTAACGTGTAAATATTTGTAAGTCCAAAAAGATTCATCAACTCGGGACCCACGTGGCATTGTGGGCTAAGTTGCTGCCTTACAGGACAAGCTACATTATGGTAGTAAGTGGTTCGAGCGTGACTATGGCTTATCTGAGTGCCTGGGCCCCCTCCATTGCAAATTGAGGCAGCAATCATATACAGTATCTCACCAAAGTGAGTACACACCTCATATTTTTGTAAATATTTCATTATTACTCTTCATGTGATGACACTGAAGAAATGACACTTTGCTACAATGTAATGTAGTGAGTGTTCAGCTTGTATAACATTGTACATTTGCTGTCCCCTCAATAACTCAACACACAGCCATTAAAATCTAAACCGCTGGCAACAAAAGTGAGTACAGCCCTAAGTGAAAATGTCCAAATTGGGCCCAATTAGCCATTTTCCCTCCCCGGTGTCATGTGACTTATTAGTGTTACAAGTTCTCAGGTGTGAATGGGGAGCAGGTGTGTTAAATTTGGTGTTATCACTCTCACTTCCTCATACTGGTCACTGGAAGTTCAACATGGCACTTCATGGCAAAAAACTTTCTGAGGATCTGAAAAAAATTGTTGCTCTACATAAAGATGTCCAAGGCTATAGGAAGATTGCCAAGACCCTGAAACTGAGCTGCAGCACGGTGGCCGAGACAGGTTCCAGAACAAGCCTCGCCATGGTCGACCAAAGAAGTTGAGTGCACATGCTCAGCATCATATCCAGAGGTTGTCTTTGGGAAATAGATGTATGAGTCCTTCCAGCATTGCTGCAGAGGTTGAAGGGATGGGGGGGGGGTCAACCTGTCAGTGCTCAGACCATACGCTGCACATTGCATCAAATTGGTCTGCATGGCTGTTGACCCAGAAGGTAGCCTCTTCTGAAGATGATGCACAACAAATCCCGCAAGCAGTTTGCTGAAAACAAGCTGACTAAGGATATGGATTACTTGAACCAAGTCCTGTGCTCTGATGAGACCAATATAAACTTATTTGGTTCAGGTGGTGTCAAGCCTGTGTAACGGCAACCAGGTAAGGAGTTCAAAGACAAGTGGTGTTTTGCCTATAGTCAAGCATGGTGGTGGGAGTGTCATGGTCTGGGCCTGCATGACTGCTACCTGCACTGGGGAGCTACAGTTTATTGAGGGAACCATGAATGCCAACATGTACTGTGACATACTGAAGCCTCCTTCCCTCAGTAAGAGCATTGAAGATGGGTCATGGCTGGGTCGTCCAGCATGACAACAACCCGAAACACACAGCCAGGGCAACTAAGGAGTGGCTCCGTAAGAAGCATCTCAAGGTCCTGGAGTGGCCTAGCCAGTCTCCAGACCTGAACCCAATGTAACTTCTTTGGAGGGATCTGAAAGTCTGTATTGTCCAGCGACAGCCCCGAATCCTGAAGGATCTGGAGAAGGTCTGTATGGAGGAGTGGGCCAAAATCCCTGCTGCAGTGTGTGCAAACCTGGTCAAGAAATACAGGAAACGTATGATCTCTGTAATTGCAAACAAAGGTTTCTGTACCAAATATTGAGTTCTCCTTTTCTGATGTATCAAATACTTGTCATGCAATAAAATGCAAATTCATTATTTGAAAGTCATACAATGTGTTTTTCTGGATTTTTTACTACGCATTTGTTTTTAAGAGTCTGCCTATAATAATGCAGGATTGAAAAATTAAATAAATTACAGAAATAAATAATGTTATGTTATAAGTTGCTCTAGGGAGAATGCACCTGTACTTACTGTAAGTCAACCAGAGTGTCTACTAAATGAATAAAATCTAAATCCTGCACACAAGGTACAGACACCATTTCGTCCTCTGTCAGTCAGTGAAACATTGCAAATAACTAGTGCTGTCACATGAATCACACAGCAAGCTTGCAAGTCCTAAATATGGGACAATGCATTTAACATATCAATTACAACTATAGCTGTCTGTGTCGTTTTAATGAGCAAGGTGTCTCGACCATTAGTTTACTAAATTATGTGAAGTTAGCTGTAAAAGCACTACTGTAGCTAACTTTTCTGCATTACAATGTTAATGTTAAATCATCGTTATGATCAAGTAGGTAAGCCAGCGCCTGGAAACTGAAGCTCCTATAAGGAGATTCTGAGGCTACCAAGGCACCACCTTGCGTTAGCATTCCATAGACTCCCATTCACTTTAGGGTAATTTTGACAGTGAATAAATTTACATCTGAAGCGTGTAAAAATTCTATTTGTCCATTGTTGTGTTTCTTTAGAAATAAACAATGTATAAAAGCCTCCATTACCTTGTATCTCACGTTATGGCCCCGTAGCAGCCATTTTGTAAAAATAGGCTAACGATTATGTCATTCCCGTGTAACTTTCTGTTGCACTGTAGAGAAATTAGGGTGAATCCCATTTCTCTGTCTTAGCCCTTCCCCTTACCCCTTCCCCTTAGTTTTGCGCGTTCATGTGAGAGTAAGCTATCCCAATTCTCAATTTGATCTAGGGGTAGGGCTAAGGGGAAGGGGTCGATACACCTTAAAACCAGGCATTTTCAAGAGCTTACTTGAAACCAAGGGGTACCCAGAAAACACTCCGCAAACGGCCACACTGGCAGCCAGGTCATCAAGAGAGTCCAATAAATGTAATTTCTGCTTAAATAATTGACTTAAAAATTACGACAGACTTGTTTTGTGCTCTACACATTCCTGTACATATATATATACTGCTAAAAAAATATAGGGAACACTCAGATAACACATCCTAGATCTGAATGAATGAACTAATCGTATGAAATACTTTTGTCTTTACATAGTTGAATGTGTTGACAACAAAATCACACAAAAATTATCATTGGAAATCAAATGTATCAACCCATGGAGGTCTGGATATGGAGTCACACTCAAAATCAAAGTGGAAAACCACACTACAGGCTGATCCAACTTTGATGTAATGTCCTTGTAAAGTCAAAATGAGGCTCAGTAGTGTGTGTGGCCTCCACATGCCCATAGGACCTCCCTACAATGCCTGGGCATGCTCCTGGTAAGGTGGCAGATGGTCTCCTGAGGGATGTCCTCCCAGACCTGGACTAAAGCATCCGCCAACTCCTGGACAGTCTGTGGTCAGCGTGGCGTTGGTGGATGGAGCGAGACATGATGTCTTAGATTTGCTCAATTGGATTCAGGTCTGGGGAACGGGCGGGCCAGTCCATAGCATCAATGCCTTCTTCTTGCAGGAACTGCTGACACACTCCAGCCACATGAGGTCTGGCATTGTCTTGCATTAGGAGGAACCCAGGGCCAACTGCACTAGCATATTGTCTCGCATGGGTATGAGGATCTCATCTCGGTACCTAATGGCAGTCAGGCTACCTCTGGCCCCCCAAAGAAATGCCACCCCACACCATTACTGACCCACCCTCAAACCGGTCATGCTGAGGGATGTTGCAGGCAGCAGAACGTTCTCCACAGCATCTCCAGACTCTGTCACGTCTGTCACATGTTCTTAGTGTGAACCTGCTTTCATCTGTGAAGAGTACAGGGCGCCAGTGGCGAATTTGCCAATCTTGGTGTTCTCTGGCAAATGACAAATGTCCTGCAAGGTGTTGGGTTGTAAGCACAACCCCCACTGGTGGACGTTGGGCCCTAATACCACCCTCATGGAGTCTGTTTCTGACCATTTAGTTGGACACACGCACATTTGTGGCCTGCTAAAGGTCATTTTGCATGGCTCTGGCAGTGCTCCTCCTGCTCCTCCTTGCACAAATGCAGAGGTAGCGGTCCTGCTGCTGGGTTGTTGCCCTCCTACGAACTCCTCCACATCTCCTGATGTACTGGGCTGTCTCCTGGTAGCGCTGACAGACACAGCAAACCTTCTTGCCACAGCTCGCATTGATGTGTCATCCTGGATGAGCTGCACTACCTGAGCCACCTGTGTGGGTTGTAGACTCCGTCTCATGCTACCACTAGAGTGAAAGCACCGCCAGCTTTCAAAAGTGACCAAAACATCAGTCAGGAAGAATAGGAACTGAAAAGTGGTCTGTGGTCACCACCTGCAGAACCACTCCTATATTGGGGGTGTTTTGCTAATTTACAATAATTTCCACCTGTTGTCTGTTCCATTTGCACAACAGCATGTAAAATTGATTGCCAATTAGTGTTGCTTCCTGAGTGGCTAGTGTGAGTTCACAGAAGTGTGATTGACTTGGGAGTAAAATTGTGTTGTTTAAGTGTTCCCTTTATTTAAAGATCGCTAGTTTGCTAAACGTTACATTGCTGATTTGCATAACAGTCTCGCATTTCTCTGACTAGCCTTGAATGGACTCTATGCATCTACACTCACCTAAAGGATTATTAGGAACACCCATTCAATTTCTCATTAATGCAACTATCTACTCAACCAATCACATGGCAGTTCCTTCAATGTATTTAGGGGTGTGGTCCTGGTCAAGACGATCTCCTGAACTCCAAACTGAATGTCAGAATAGGAAGGAAAGGTGATTTAAGCAATTTTGAGCGCGGCATGGTTGTTAGTGCCAGACGGGCCGGTTTGAGTATTTCACAATCTGCTCAGTTACTGGGATTTTCAGGCACAACCATTTCTAGGGTTTACAAAGAATGGTGTGAAAAGGGAAAAACATCCAGTATGCGGCTGTCCTGTGGGAGAAAATGCCTTGTTGTTGCTAGAGGTCAGAGGAGAATGGGCCGACTGCTTCAAGCTGATAGAAGAGCAACTTTGACTAAAATAACCACTCGTTACAACCGAGGTATGCACCAAAGCATTTGTGAAGCCACAACACCCACAACCATGAGGCGGATGGGCTACAACAGCAGAAGACCCCACCGGGTACCACTCATCTCCACTACAAATAGGAAAAAGAGGCTACAATTTGCAAGAGCTCACCAAAATTGGACAGTTGAAGACTGGAAAAATGTTGCCTGGTCTGATAAGTCTCGATTTCTGTTGAGACATTCACATGGTAGAGTCAGAATTTGCCAATTGGGCATCGTTTAAATGCCACGGCCTACCTGAGCATTGTTTCTGACCATGTCCATCCCTTTATGGCCACCATGTACCCATCCTCTGACGGTTACTACCAGCAGGATAATGTACCATGTCACAAAGCTCAAATCATTTCAAATTGGTTTCTTGAACATGACAACGAGTTCACTGTACTAAAATTGCCCCCACAATCACCAGATCTCAACCCAATAGAGCATCTTTGGGATGTGGTGCAATGGGAGCTTCGTGTCCTGGATGTGCATCCCACAAATCTCCATCAACTGCAAGATGCTATCCGATCAATATGGGCCAACATTTCTAAAGAATGCTTTCAGCACCTTGTTGAATCAATGCCACGTAGAATTAATGCAGTTTTGAAGGCGAAAGGGGGTCAAACACAGTATTAGTATGGTGTTCCTAATAATCCTTTAGGTGAGTGTATATGTAACCCCCATTAGCAGCGGATTACGTTTGATATTTTGAAAGTTTGTAATCAAAACTTGTCGCCTCTGGTGAAGTAGCAGCCAGCTAGCGACGATGTATGATAACGTAACTGTAACCAAGTGGTGTCTCATTTCATTGGGGTATGTTTTCATCCCTATCCCTTACCACTTGATTTCGAGGGACAAGGGCTAGGGGTAAGACCAAGAGAAAGGGGTAAGACAGAGAAATGGGATTCACTCTTACTGTCCAGGAGAAGCTTGCAGGCAATCGGGTGAACGTGGAGGCAATCAGTCAAGGAAGAAGCCCATAAAGTCCATGAAAAGCATCGTAACAAAATATTTCAGCAACGTTTTGATGGATTGGAAATACTTCCTACTCATGCTCTCTGTCTCTGCAAGAGGCTTCGGAATCGGAATGATTCAGATTTCTCTTGGCAGAGCTACGAGAAGAATTACAACTTTCAGACAGGTTGCTCACATCACATCTACGTCGTCACGCTCAGTTTGATGCTGCGGAGTGCGCTCAGCTACCAACGGAAAAGTGGTTCTAATTGACTTCACATGCTCTCCGTCGAAGTCAATGCCGTGGCTTTGTCCTTTTTATATACTGTCTTGCGTCAGCAGAAAAGCTAGCTAGCTAAATGTGACAATGTTGGTTAGCTGTTTTTGAGTAACCACAAACACATACTGTAACATTTTCGAAAATGTACTTTCTCCAATTTCATTCTACCCCTTTTCCTCACGCATCAGTGGTGCGTCATTGTAAACAGACCAGGTGAAGAACTGTAGTTTAGTAGTATTATAACTAGTAGTTTAGTAGTATTTAAAAAAACACTTGAGTAAGAGTAGAGTACAGCCCCCAGAAAGTGTCTAGAAGAGTTCCTCGTTGCTTTGGCACTACTCACTACACCCTCTGTGGGTCAGTTTGACACCTATGCCTTAGAAGGAATTGTCACTGCAAATCATCACAAAGTTATTTTGAATAATCACCTTTATCCCGAGGTGAAACATTTCTATCCTGCTGAGAAGACAATGCCCTCATCCACCTGGCATGCGGGGTCACTGAATGGTTTGATGAGTATAAAATGATGTGAGTCATATGCAATGGCCTTCACAGTTAACAGACTGCAACCCTATTGAACACCTATGGGACATTTTAAAACGACATGTTCAACAGCTCCCTACACCTCCATCAAAACACCAAATGAGGGAATATGTTCTGAAGAATGGTGTTCAATCTCTCCATTACACTTCCAGAGACTCATAGAATCCATGTTAATGGGCATTGAAGGTATTCTGACAGCTCATGGTGGCCCAACATCTTACTGAAACACATTGTTTTGTCCTTTCCTAATTTATCACATATTTATGGGGATAATTATCTCTAAATTCCATAATAGTATTCTCCGCATATGAGGTGGAAGAAACAATTGATTGTATAACAGCAAAACCAAGATAGAATTTTATTTTTCTTGAAACCATAGTAAATGCACAGCAGTGAAACAAGACAATGTCATAATAATTTAGCTGGTAAAAATCAACAGAGTAATAAAGTGTTATGACAAATCGTTACTCCCATTATACTCTATTAAGGTTAATGAATCAATGTATAAAACTTGTTTCAGACTAGATCTGGGAGAAAGTGCAATATAATGTTGATATTTCACCCACACATGTATCAGCCTAATAATTTTCACATTTGTTTGAGAGTAAAGTTGAATCATACAAACTACAATTCTTTTTTAATGTCATCTTGTATCTTACAGATGGGACTGTGGACCACGGTATAGGTGCTCCTCCAGGAAGGCAAGCGTCTTCTTCCAGGAGTCTTCCTGTGCATAACTGTGTGGTTTCGTATCTCCTCCCCAAAGAACCAATACTGCAATCCAAAGAGATGGGGAACCATCAAACAAAGCAAATTCGTTTTTGTTGTTGCTAGAAACAGTCACAGACAACCATCACTGTTGACAATCAGATTGGTAGTAAGTGCCTTACTCAATTTTGATTGCAGTTACTGACTGGCATTATTTGTAATATATAAATCAACAGTGAAAACAAACTTCTGACGATACCATGATTTGTCAAATATGTCAAATGAGTGAAAATGTGCGTTCAATTCTCGAGTATGCATCCAAAAAAATAGAAGGGAAAGTAAAACATGGTGGACATAGCCAATAAACCTGAAGGGGTATGTATGTATATTTTGGCATATACCACAGAAGTGCCTGATTGCTATTATAGACTGGAAAACAGTAAAGAAGTGTATTTTCGGACTGTAAGCAATTTTCCATCTCAGCTGTGCATGTGCGCAACAGCAGTAGTTTTCAAACCTCTCCTGGGGGACCCCATGCCATATAACATGTAGCCCAGAGTTGGCACACCTCAACTTGTCAACTACTCATCAAGCCCTTACTTGCTTAAATCAGGTGAGCTAGTTCAGAGATAAAAGATCTCTGTCAGCTGGGGTCGGCTGGGGTCCCAGAGTAAAGGTTTGAAAACAACTGCGCTACAGAATTGCAGGGCTGAAGAAACACCAGGTGTAAGGAACCAAAGCATTTGCTCAGTTAAATATGCAGTCTGTGATTATGGCCACTTGTTTTAAATGTGGAGTTACTGAGCTAAAACTGGTTCCTGAAACATTTGCATTCTGTCATCAAAACCACTTAAATCTGGAATGGATTTTACTTCTAGGTTATGTACATAAACTACTGATCAAACATTTTTGAACACACATGAATTAACATGCGATTTGAAAGAAATTGATTCCTTCATTCACCAAGGTGGCATTCAATTTATCAGTCATAACATGATTAACTATGGATGAGCTAAAGGTTTCAGTATTAGGACACTGTATTAATGCCTGCAGAAAATTTGTCTTTGCCATTTTATGCAAATAATATATTATAAATGAGTAATTTCCAACAGTATTAGACATTTGCAACATAGGTAATGACTTGAAAATATTTGAATAACATTTCTATTTTATGTACCATTATATCATTTAAATGATAAATAAAAGAATGAATAAAAAGCATGTAACATATTTAATGGTGTATTTCTACATGTATTTAATTATCTCTATATTTAAGAGGTACAATATGTAGGTTTCCAAAACAATAACAAAAGATGTACTTTGCATTAAAAAAGCAAACATCACAATACCTATATTATATATATTTCTTAGTTTTGTACTTACATTATCCTAAATGTTTCCACCAACTTTCAAACCCAGAGAACTGTAATTTTATTCGAAGACACGGGATGTTTCATTTTGTCTTCAGTCAACGGCGTCATAACCTTTGACTGCTCTAGTTCCAGGGAACCGCCAAACATAACGTGAATAAATATATAATATTTTTAACAATACATTACTTTGTCAGTGAACATTTTTTCTGCCGGAGAAGCTAGATTGGAAGGATGTCATTGACAACGATAACAAACCCATGATCCCACACTACTTCCCGACGTCATTCAAGTACATCTTTTGCTATTGTTTTGATTGAGAGACCCCTAGCAGCCAAAAACTACATATTGTACGTTTAATAATGTCCCTAATATTTATATATACCATATACAGCGGGTGAAATAAGTATTGAACACATCACCATTTCTCAGCAAATATATTTCCAAAGGTGCTATTGGCATGAAATTTTCACCATATGTTGGTAACAACCCAAGTAATCCATAAATACAAAGAAACCAAAAGATATAAGTTCAGAAATTAAGTTGTGTACTGATGTGCCAGGGTTTGAATCCTGGTAGTGGCATTCTGGCTATACCCAGGGGCTCTGCTAGCGGTGGCACAAACTGGTTTTGTCATTGTATTTGACTATAGTGTGGGGTGTGTGGAGAGAGGGAGACCCAGAGAGGTGGATGATAATTATTGTAGTTTTAATAGAAACAATCCAGGAAACATGTACATTACAATGTAGTTGCAGGAGACACAGATTTTGAGAACCACAATGATTATATATTTCTAAATACTCATGCTCTAACGCAGCTTGGATGCAGATAATGAATATACATACAGAGCATACGCAAAACTCTCAAACAAAACTACTTTCTTTTCACAACTTACGTAATGGAGGATAAAGCTCCCTAGATGACAGCAAACCACAACCAACAGAATACAGATAATCAATGATTCATGCCACCCTCTGTTCTGATGAGTGCTAAATAGGGAAGAAAGGAGCAAAGGAGGAGGGCGGGCAGGCAGAAACATTCTCCCCACACTGTACCTGAGAGCGCCCCCAATACTAATCCTATGGTGGAGGTTCCGCTGGAGGTCTTCGTGACCCGGACAACCTCCCTGTCACAACTGCAGGTGGCTTCCCCAGGAGCAGATTTGAGGAGGGCTTCAGGGGCTGGACAGCAGCTGTAGCGGGCAGAGCCAGGAGAGCAGCCCTTCGCTGATTGGCCAACCTTCTTTTCCCTCTGTATGGCAGCCCTCGCCAATAGGCAGTGTCCGCCGCTCGTATTGCCGCTCGTATTATATATATATATATAATTCTCACTCTAACGTGGGGTGGACGCGGATAATAACTATACATACAGAGTGTATGCAAAACACTCAAACAAAACTACTCTATTTTCACAACTTACATAATGAAGGATACAGCTCCCTGGACAACAGCACACCATAACCAACAGAATAAAGATAACCCATGACTCGCGCCACCCTCTGTTCCACTGAGCGCTAAATAGGGAAGAAAGGAGACCGGCTGGAAGCAATTACTAATTACACCCAACCGATCTCTCAAACAACTTGAATAGGCAATCAGTAGAACAGGGGGTAATGCACACTTAACAATAATCCATAATAATAACCCAACATATATATATATATATACACAACAAATATCCCCACAAAATTTAGAAACATAAAATATATCATGAGTCCATTTCTCAGTGTCCCACTCTGGGACCGTGTGACAAGTATAGTGCTGCCTAGGGTACATGGGCAGTTGTCGTAAAGTAGTCTGACACAATTACCTCAAAACTTTATTTTTATGCGACTCTTTTGTTTGTTCATTGGGCACCTGTTAATTCAATCAGATTTGCATAGTTGGCAAATGTGTAATTCCTGAAATATATTTAACAAATTAAATCTTCCGTGTTGAATGAGCAATCTGATAAAAATCTGACGGTTTGGCGGAACGTGCTTAGAGGTAGTGTCTGATTGATCTTCGACCATCCCGCACCTGCGTGTGGTTAACGATGTGACAATTCTTAAAGGGAAATTGGACATGGCAAATTGGGAGGGGAGAAAAACGGGAGCAACAAATAAATAACCACAATAGCATATGGCCTATTAGATGCAACATAAATTGGCTAAAGTCTTATTTTCTTCCCTAATTAACGTTTCTGCTCAGGAGACCAGACATTTGCTCAGTAACACAACATATTTGAAGTAACATTGACTGTAATATTTCACTACTTATTACAGTCAATGAACCAGCATCCAGCAGGTTTATTATGACAAATAAAATCCTATTATCCTGAATGGATAAGTCTTAATCAGCCGCGGTTGGTGGATCTTAATAGGGGAGGATGGGCTCATATTGCGCTCGGGACCGGAGTGAATGGAATGGTGCGCAACGCACAAAACCCAGTGTTTTTTTGTTTTGCACACTGGGTTTTGTGCGTTACGCACCATTCCATTCACTCCGGTCCTGAGCGTAATACGAGCCCGTCCTCCCTAATTAAGATCCACCTACCCCGGCTGGTCTTAATGCTACATAAGTAAATCTCTGTAGCATAGTTAATGGTACATATTTGGAAAAAGAGAGAGCATCAATCTTTACGTACGCTTTTGTCTTGTCCCTGTCACCATGAAGTTGCTTGAGCGGGTGTGTGGAGTGTAAGGAGGCTCAATCAGGTGACCAGTCCCAGGATATGACAGAGTGGTCAGCAGGTGACTGTTTCCTGCTTGCTCCATCATCTGCTTCATCTAAAAAGGTACATGAACTCAGTCCATTTTCATCAATGTGAAGCCACAAAAATAAGTTTAGTTAGACCACCTAAACATGCACTATGTAATTTTGTTGAAAACTGTAAAAAATACTTTATTTGTTGATGTTGTAAAAATTAGGAACTAGTATTATTAAAACCAGGGGTGGAAAACATCAACATTAGCCGCTTTCTGACCTGAGGGATTTTTGCAGTTCCTAGAACATAACGTTCCTATAACCCTTTTTTGCTTTTGTTTCCGACGGGAGAAATTTGGGGATTAATTACTTCCTCAAACCACAGTTCCTATAACTCTTTCAGCTCCTACTTCAAAGCAGGGTCTTTCCCTTTTCCCTTTTCTTAGGTCTACGTTGATTGGTTCAATTTATAAGTCCCGTCCATTGTTTCGTTTGCCTTTTGCGCTGTGCTTGTCCATCATATTACATATTACGCTGGAGCCTTCGTCTTCTGTGTTTCTCTGTTAAGTAGGCTACTCCATTTCTATGACTCCAGCCTAGTTTTTAAATGCTGCCGTTCGCACTCCGTTATCAACACATGAACACAACACTCTATTTTTAATTGAATTGGATGTTGTTTTCAGCCCTGTAATCTGAACAAACAAACAAACAGCAAGCCGCTGATGGAACCCAGCAATACTTGGGCTGAAAACAACCAGATCATCCGCATACACAAGATACACTTATCTCCAATCATACACCCAGTGTTACAAACATTTAACAGTGAAATGTTGTTGTATGTGGCGCTACAATAAAGTCTAGTGACAACCTATAAAAGGCCTTTTCGGTGCTTGCTTCACTCCCTTATCCCTCCTACCAGTTCCTATGGCCACTTGACCAGTGCGAATGCAAATAGCAAAACCATTTTTTGGGGAGAGTAGTTAGTAGAACTGTTTAGATGTGGACTGTTCCTATA
>JACXGM010006086.1:13416-33661 GCA_016801145.1 Umbra pygmaea
TTATAGCGTTGTCACTAGACTCTAGTGTAGCGCCACATACAAACATTAAACTGTGAAATGTTGTAACACTGGGTGTATGATTGGAGATAAGTGTGTAAATCATCTAATGCGGATGATCTGGTTGTTTTCAGCCCAAGTAGTGCTGGGTTCCTTCCGCGGCTTGCTGTTTGTTTGTTCAGATTACGATGCTGAAAACGAATTCCAATACAATTTTATAAAAATAATGTTGTGTTGATAATGTCCTAATAACGGAGTTCGAACCGCGGCGTTTAAAAACTAGGCTGGAGACGAAGGCTCCAATAATATGTAGCATAATATGTAGTATTATACGCAACAGACAAACGAAGCGACTGGCGTAATTTATAAGTTGGACCAATCAACGTGGAGCTGGGAAAAGGGAAAATGAAAAGACCCTGCTCTGGAGTAGGAGCTAAAAAGGTTATAGGAACGGCAGTGCGAGGAACTAAATAATCCCGCAATTTCTTCTATCGGAACACGAGAAAAAAATGGTTATAGGAACGTTATGTTCTAGGAACTGCAAAAATCCCTGCGGTCGGAAAGCGGCTTATGTTCCTGTAACTACTTGGTCAGAAAGTTGCTATTGACACTATCAAAATGGACAAAATAATATTGTGTATATAAGGACGTTGGTTATTGTGTCCCTGTACTGTTCCTGTGTTCACTATTATAATACTGTATTTAAAAATTAAAATGTACTGTGACATTTGCCCTGACCGGACAAATAAATGAAAAAAGTTACATAATGCATCTTTAGTAGACGTCAAAGGCATGTTAAAGGAAGAACTCACATCCTCTGCTGATTCAGAGGCAGGCCAGTTCTGGTCATCTTTACCTACAATCAGTAAAATAGGACATTGCAGCCTCCCCACCTAATCATAACAAAACCACCAGTGAGAAAAGCTGTGAACTACAGGGATTCGTATATATGTTAAAATCAAGAGGAGAATTCCAGTTAAACTCACATCCACTTTCTTAGTTGGGTCAGTTGGAATGGGTAGAAGGAGATCACGCCAGATCACTCGATTCTCCTCATCATAGCGAGTGTTACGGACATTTCTTGAAAATTAAAGAAAGACACAGATGTAAGTTAAATGGAATTTTTGTTAGATCAAAAGCATCAAGGCAGGACAACAAATTACATAACATCACATTAAAAACAATATTATGTACATACTTATTAATCTCTGCAAATACATCAGTAAGGGACCCCTTCACAGGCTGGACATGACTTCCACTCACACACACCAAGCACCTGGGCTGGAAGAGGATGAAGAGGAAAGAAACACACACAAAAGCACACATACTGTATATGCAGACTTACATTACCACATTTTTCTGACAGAGAGAGGTTTGAGCACTTTTCTACCTGAATAACAGTGGAGTACACAGCCATTCCCAAGGCCACTGAGGTGCCAAAGGACAGGCCCAATATAGCTATCCGATCCCCACACACTTGAGGGTGTTCTTTCAGAATGGTGAACGCAGCCTAGAGGGACATAGAGGAAATAGAGGTAAAATAATCACATTTTGTTGCTTGCAGCCTGAAATGAAAACAGACAGACACAGTTTTTGTTTAATTCAGCTGTATGCACAACTCATATCATCCAAGTGAAAGATATAATGCCAACTTGTCAGAAAAAAATAAATTACAAATTAAAAAACAGAATCACTGTGTTGGAAAAAGAATCACCCCTTCCTAAACATTACTTGTAAACCCAATCAGTTGTAGTTAATCACACAAAGCCAATTGACTTTCAACTGTGATCAGCTGTGGTCATTTTGATTAGCTCAGCATGAAACAAGCTTTTCCTGAAGCATTTCAGTCCTTTGGTAGTGCAACGGAAGACAACTATCAACTATGGGTGGCAAGGCATTGTCAAAAGATCTCCGGGATAAAGTTGTGGACAGGCACAAGTCAGGAGATGGATACAAAAACCTTTCAAAGGCTTTATCAGTGCCTAGAAGCACAGTGAAGTCCATTATTAACAAGTGGAAGGTATTTTGTACAACACAGACCCTCCCTGGGTCAGGACATTGCTCCAAACTGGATGAAAGAGCCAGGAGGAAGCCGGTCAGAGAGGCTACCAAGAGGCCTACAGCATCTCTGAAGCGTTTGCAGGAATTCATGACAAAGAGTGGTCATTGTGTGCATGTGACAACCATATCACAAATTCTCCACAATTGTTGCTTGTATGAGAGGGTTGCAAGAAAAAAGCCACTCCTCAAGAAAGGCCTCATACAGCCACAACTGAGCTTTGCCAAAACGCACCTTGAAGATTTTAAGGCCACGTGGAAAAAGGTGTTATGGTCAGATGAGACTAAAATGGAATTGTATGGCCTCAACTCCAAGCGATATGTCTGGCAAAAATCCAATACAGCTCACCATCTATAGTTTCTCTGCAGCAGGGACTGGAGCACTTGTCAGGACAGAAGAAAAAATGGAAGGGGCTAAATACTGTCAAATTCTTGAGGAAAATCTGCTGCTCTCTCCCAGAAAGTTGGCAATGGGAAGAAGATTTACCTTCCAACATGACAATGACCCAAAGCACAAAGCAAAACTGACCACACAGTGGTTGAAGGAGAAAAAGGTGAATGTCCTTGCATGGTCTGGTCAGAGCCCCATTGAAAATCTGTGGAATGACTTGAAGACAGCAGTCCACAAACAGTCACCATCAAATTTAACTGAACTTGAGCAGTTCTGCAAAGAACAGTGGTCAAATATTGTAACGTCTAGATGTGCAAAGTTAGTAGAGACATATCCCAACAGACTAAAGGCTGTAATTAAAGCAAAAGATGGTTCAACAAAATACTGAAACAAGGGGGTGATCCTTTTTCCAACTCAGTGATTGTTTTTTTTTTTTTTTTTTCTGACATGTTGGTGTTATATCTTTCACTTAGATGTTATAAATTGCACTGAGTAAATAGAGCTGAATGAAACAAAATCTGTGTCTGTCTTCATTTCAGGTTGCTAAGCAACAAAATGTGATAATTTTACAGGATGGTGATTCTTTTCTATACCCACTGTACACTTGTTAACATAAGAATGCCAAATTTAAAAAGGCACCAATAAGCATGTTATCCACCAACTTTTGCTGTTCATGCGGAAATGCATATATTTTTTGTCAGGGTATCAAGTTTTGCAATGGGCAAAGCAAATTATTGTACATGCCATTGTCAGACAGAAGTAAAAAAGAAGTAAAGGCTTGGGAGCAGTGAAAGATGGGGCATTATTAAAAACCTTTCACTATAAAAGCTGTCTAGGACTTGTGCTCTACGATGTGCTCTGATGTTTTTGAATGGTTGCCCACTAGAATCATACCACCTCGACAAACTTGATTCTTCGTTGCTTTGACTTGCTTACTGAGATGTTTGCTTTACACCCCCTTGTCAATTTAGGCTACATTTCACTGATCTATGTAGCAGAAAACATTCACAATTAATATTTTTGCTGATTTTTTTTTATCAAGCTTTTATTGAATGGTAATATCCAACTATAAACGTTTGATCCAGAATACAGTGAGGACGTAATACAGCAAAGGACAAAACTTTATCAGGTGAATCAAGCTGCTGGCTGCTATGGTTAGTGGCCACCGGGTAAAGCTGTTGTCAAACCTAGGATAAACTTGCACTGGTGGTGGTTTAAACTACCCAGCAAAGGCTCCAGAGACATAAAATATTTGTGGTAAAGAGTGGGACAGATGATTACATCTGTTTGATAGATCATCCGAGTTTTGACGTTCACATGACCCAAGGTGTTTTGAAAACAGTCTATTCATTATCCCAAAAATCAACTACCGGTAGCACAGATAAGCTATCTACAGTACAGCAGCATTACACCATGTATTCCACTGCTGGTTTGCTTCTAAAGCTAAGCAGGGTCGGGCCTGGTTAGTCCTTGGATGGGAGACCAATGCTGCTGGAAGTGGCACTCTTCCCTCTAGTCTAAATATCATTTCCAATGCTCCAGGGCAGTGATGGTGATATCTGCCCTGCGTAGGGTGCCGTCTTTTGGATGGGATGTTAAATGGGTGACCTGACATTCTGTAGTCATTAAAAATCCCATGGCACTTAACGTAAGAGCAGGGGTGTTACCCCAGTCCTCACTTGAATCATGGCCACCTAATAATCCCCCTCCTTCCTAATTGGCATATATAACTACTCACCACTTCACCTAATAGCTGATGTGTGGTGAGCATTCTGGTGCAAAATGGCTGCCGTACATCGACCAAGTGGTTGCTATACAGTGGTGATGGATGAGATGGGATTTCCCCCTCACTTTGTAAACCGCTTTGGGTGCCTTGAAAAGCCCTACATGTCACGCCCAGCCGGTGGGGCTGGCGTGCCATGGACTAAGAGTATGGACTCATTTATATTTGTATGTATTTTCTGTCTGGGTTTAGTGTCTTAGTTTTGTCTTATGTGTGGGTCATTAGCCCTTTAAGATGACATGCCTCTCTCACACAGTCTGTTCCTGCTGTATGCTGTGCTCTGATTAGATATGACTTTCAGCTGTGTAGTCTTGGCTGTTTGGAGCACAGCATATAAACTGGGCAGACTGGGGGAGAAGTTGTGGATTATTGTTGAACTACTGGTTGCAGTACCGTGTGTATCGTTTGCTGTCAGGACCTGCGCGTCCGGTATATTGTGAAAAGTGAGTGAAAAGTGTAGTAGTAGCATCTATTGTTATATGTATATGGAGCTACCAGTGTTATGTGCCACTGTAGAGAGCACAAAAGCTATTTTCCTGCCGCTAATGAGAGTAGGATAGCGTATGTCGGCTGTGAACGCATGCTACTCGCTCCGGTGGTACCCTGCAATCATGCTGAGTGTCTATGTTCCTGTGATCCTTGTCAAGTAAATTATACACAACCAACCAAATCCGTCTTGGACTCCCTCTCACCTCTACACCATTACACTACATAAATTAATTAAATTATTATAATTATTAATTGAAATTATAGTACAACGTGAACGTGACTTAAAATTTAAAATATTGGCTCACAGAATACTCAGTTTGTTCCATTTTGAGCTAGGTAGGTTGTATAGCTTTCAGTCAACTAGGTAGGAAATAGTGACTAAAAGTCACATTACAGTAGACCATAACTGGCTAGCTACATGGCGCTTTGATGCAGTCTGTTGTCCTGGTAGCAGTGCATTAGCTTACCATAATAGCTTATGTATTTTTTAATGAATATAATTGAAGAAATGCAATGTAAAATACAAAATAATTGCTCACAGAATACTGGTCAATCTGTTTGAGCTAGGTAGGTGGTATTACTCTTGACTGACTTGATGAGAATTCTTGACTGATTTACCATGTCACTGAACAAATGTGCGCTGGAACTCTCAGGGCCCCCCTCTTCGCTGGAACTCTCAGGGCCCCCCTCTGCGCTGGAACTCTCAGGGCCCCCCTCTGTGCTGGAGCTCTCAGGGCCCCCCTCTGTGCTGGAGCTCTCAGGGCCCCCCTTTGCGCTGGAGCTCTAAGGGCCCCCCTCTGCGCTGGAACTCTCAGGGCCCCCCTCTGCGCTGGAGCTCTCAGGGCCCCCCTTTGCGCTGGTGCTCTCAGGGCCCCCCTCTGCGCTGGAGCTCTCAGGGCCCCCCTCTGCGCTGGTGTTTTCAGGGCCCCCCTCTACACTGGTGTTTTTAGGGCTCCCCCTCAGCCTTGCCATCCTCTGGGCCCCTTCAGCGCCGCAGACTCCTTGCCTTGCCTCAGCGCCGGAGGTCTGATTGGTTGCCACTGACACCCCAAGCTGCCATCCTGGGGTGGCTGGCTGGCCTACAAAGACCTGTGGGAGAACCTCCACCCGGGTGAGTGCGTGGAGGGGGGGCTGACTGTGGGTCCTTTGGGGAGTGTTTGCGGCCCTCCCTTTTGTTTCTTGGCCCCCTCGGTGTGGCGGCCTTTGGGTGGGGGTAATGTAACGTCCAGCCCAGTATGGGCTGGCGTTACCATATGAACTGAGATATGGACTCATTATAGTTTATTTCCTGTATTCCTTAGTTACATTTGCTATTTAAATTTATCCGCGTCCACGCTGCGTTAGAGTGTGAGTATTCTCTATATATATAATTACGTTGTACATTCTCTATATGTACTATCCTAATTAAAGAAAAGTCTGGAAGCACATACTGGCTCATTAAATCTGCAAACCTCCATTCCTGTTTGGTCTCCCTCCTTCTACACAATGCCACACTGACAGAAACAACGAAATGTAAAAACTACACTGTTCTAGAGCCATCATGCTACCAGACAAAATGAACACCTTTTTCTCATGCTTTGAGATTAAGGGCTCTGAGCCACCATTAGCAATGCATAGGGATAATGAGGGCTTTATTCTAACAGTCACCAAAGAAGACAGGCTGCTGTTCCAGAGATTTTCAGGTGTGACCTCAGAGCTTGTGAAAATCAGCAAGTGAGAGTGTTCACTAACATCTTCAACCACTTATTTGCCCAGGCCATTATCCCATACTGTTTCAAGAAATCTTACTACAGACCTGCAGTTGTCATGAAACATGTCTAGAGGCTATTCAAAGTTCACATCATCTCCTCTGTCATCATGAAACACTTGACCCTCTTCAATTACCTACCGATAGATCCATGGATGATGTTATAACCTACCAATAGATCAATGGATGATGTTATAACCTACCGATAGATCCATGGATGATGTTATAACCTACCGATAGATCCATGGATGATGTTATAACCTACCAATAGATCCATGGATGATGCATTACGTACCAATAAATCCATAGATGATGTTCTTACCTACCAACATTATACCAACATTACACCTACTGATACAGTGCATGGATGATGCCATTACCTATGGAATGATCCATGGATGATGTTATTACCTACCGATAGATCCATTGATGATGCTATTACCTACTGATACAATGAATCCATCCGGAAAGTACTAACAGCGCTTTACTTTTTCCACATTTGTTGAAAAAACATTTGTTACACCCTTAAACCAAAATACCTTTATTCCGAAATGGATTAAATTCATTATTTCCCTCAAAATACTACAAACAATACCCCATAATGACAATGTGAAAGAAGTGTTTTTGAAATCTTAGCAAATGTAATCAAAATAATAAACAAAAAAAGCACAAGTGTGTACATAAGTATTCACAGCCTTTGCAATGACACTCACAATTGAGCTCAGGTGCATCCTGTTTCCACTGATCATCCTTGAGATGTTTCCACAACCTGATTGGTGTCCACCTGTGGTATATTGATTGGACATGATTTGGAAAGGCACACAACTGTCCAGTGTTGTAGTCGAGTCACCAACTGTCGAGACCGAGTTGAGTCTCAAATCGAGTCCCCAATGTTCGAGACTGAGTCCAAGTCCGAGTCACCGAAGAAGAGTCAGAATCGAGTCCGAGTCCAGTCACTATTATCTGAGTTTGAGTCGAGTCTCAAGTCCCCAATGTTCGACTCCGAATCATCAAAGAAGAGTCTGAGTCGAGTCCGAGTCGAATCACCATTACCTAAGTTTGAGTACGAGTCTTGAGTCCCTAGTGGTTGAGTCTGAGTCACTAAAGAAGAGTCAGAGTCAAGTCACCATTACCAGCATTCGAGTCAGTGTCCCGAGTTCAAGTCATCAAGTCTGAGTTGACATTTACAGAGCTGATATACAAATTAAATTAAAGAGGGTCCACATTAAACAAAAGTGACACCACTATTGTCACCATTCCAAAGGGAGTTTATTTACTTTGTTTAATTTTAGCAGAAAACTGAAAGCAGCAGAAATACAGAACTGAGAAAACTTTAATATCTGTATATTTATCACAAGTAATATCGATATAATGTAATGTAAAATTTGGCAAACTTCACGATCCGGGCAAATCTCACTGCATTTTTTAAATGTAAACATGTAGTAGGTAGAGCGCAAATCATGCACTACAGTTGCATATATCAATATCAATTATTTTGTTATGAGAGTAGTGACAGTGAGAGCGAGAATGGTAGTTGCGTTAAGTGCATTCACAGGCACAGACAAGTCTATTGCTGGATTCATACCAGGCACTGCAAAAGATCACCGTATGGCATCGTAATGCAGACACACTTGTACACAGCAATCGACATTGTAATCAATCTTCTGCATCTTCAAGATAGTGGACAAAGTTGCAAACAACTGTCCTCCTCAAGCAAGGCGACTAGCAGGAGCTTTTTCAGTTTAGTATTCATTGACAATACGAAAACTATCTACTGAGCTGTCAAAGCTTTTCTTGCAATGCCATTAACAAACCCATAGGTAAAAGTGACATATTAGCTCTTCCTCTGTGGGACATCAACTTCCGGTTCAGGTGCCGTACGGCAAAGCACCAAGGGGGTAAGCTTAAATACGGAAGTTGAAGCAACCATGGGCTTAGCGGCCAATGGTGGAACTGCACCCCCTGCTGCCCAAAAATACTTTTTCACATAGACTTTCATGGTGAAAGAAACTTCTATATTTCAGCGGATCATTTTTGGGGGTACATCAACTTACCAGCCCGAACACTTAAAGGGTCCTTGTTTAAAACATTTTTTAACATTCACTAGTAGCCGAATCCAGAGTTATTAAACTAGTCATGATGAACGCACAGTGTTGCTACCGGTTGCTACTGTTTATTCCGTTTTTTAATTCTCCTCATATTAGTGGACGTGGGGGCGGGATCATAACCAGTTTAAGTAACTCTCTCTCATCACGCTGCGGGCTTGTCCATATAGTGCCTTTTTCCAGCTTTGAAGCTCAACTCCTCCACCTTGACTGGAACAGTCATATGTCTGGCGGTGATCTATCACCCTCCTCACTTTAATAAGGATTTTATTCAGCATTTTACTGAGTTTATCAACAATATTGCCACAAACTATGAGCGCTTTCTATTGGTGGGAGATTTTAATATTCACGTGTGCTGCCTCTCTCATCTAATAGCTGCTTTTAATCTATCACAGTGGATTAAAAACTCCACTCATATCCAGGGCCACACATTAGATCTCGTATTATCCAATGAACTTGATGTCACTGACATTGTTTTTTCAGATGCTCTGCTTTCTGATTATAAACCGATTTTATTCTCTCTGTCCCTTCCAGAGCTCTCCCAGCTCACTATTGCACCTATTACATTGTCCCGGTTCTATTCCTCACAGTTTAGCACTAATTTCGATCTCTGCTTTACTGAACTTTGCTCACAGTTGCACCTAGACCAACCACTGCCTGATTTGGATGTGGATCAACATCTCAGCCTTTTAAGCTCTGCATGGCTGTGTTAAAAATGTAACTGCTCCTCTAAAGTCTCACAAGTGCAAACCGAAATCTGAAATGTGGCATAACTCTGACACTTGTCACAAAGACAAATCTGTATAAAGGCTTAACGCAAATGGAAATGGGACATTCTTTCCTATTAATATTATCCACCCGAGATATTTAAAACTTACCATTGAATCAGCTGGGCCTGGTATGATATATTTAATCAACAAGAGTCTCAAAACTGGCTCTGTTCCTGCCAATCTTAAAGTGGCCACGGTCACACCTCTGCTTAAGAAGCCTTCACTAGATCCCTCTGTTTAAATAAATTTTTGACCCATTTCTGTTTTACCTTTAATTTCTAACTATTAGAGAAAACTGCGTTAGATCAACTCCAACAATTTTTGTCAAACAATAGTATTTTTGAGGTATTTCAATCTGGCTTTAGGTCTGCCCACAGCACTGAGTCCGCCCTACTGAGAGTGCTAAATGATATTTATCTCACTACTGATTCAGTTTTCGATACCATTGACCACCCTACTCTCCTAGCTAGACTAGAATCCTGGGTGGGTCGAAGGGCATCGGTTCTGACATGGTTTCAGTCATATCTTTACACATCTATGACTTCCACAGCAAAACAGTCGCAAGTTTGGCAGCCTTAATTAATAGAATAGAAGGTAGTCATTTTTGATAATGATGTATAGGCAACCTTATCTTCTACTGTTAATAATTAAAATCAGATGATGCTTATGTATCTGCAAATTAAAAGCTTTGAATATATTTTTCTATAATATAACAATTTGTTCAAATGGTGATAAGTCGTTTGCCTGTGTGTACTGGTAGGCAAGCAACTGGATCTCCTTTCTTCTAAGTGGGAAACCTCTCTTGGAAAGAATCTTGATCAGCCTAATCAACTCTGCCTCACTCTTATTAGGCAAGACTGGAAGCATGCTTGTAGCCTTGTACATGGTTCTTGACCCTCCGCAGGAGGGTGCTTTTTGGCACGTTCCATGCACGTGCAATCATGCAAAGGTGTGGAGCCTGCCCTGCCTCCACCTGCTCCCTATACTCCATTATCGCAACCCTTCATCCTATCCTCACTCCATTGGTTCAACTTTTGCCCTGGCTTCTGACCTGGCCTATTCTTCTTTGCTTTCCTTATCTCATTCCTCCTTGTCCTCTTTTCTGTCATTGGATATTTGGATTTTGAAATAGGACCTACATGATTATTATCATAATTTTGATTATTTATCAGCATTGTGATTAGCTTTAGCATTGCTCAATATAATCAGTTAAATCAGTCTTTGTTGAAATATCTAGCTAACTAACCCTATGAGGGATAAATAAAAAGGGAGCTAAATTTCCCCATAAAAATTATTTAAATGGCTGTCCCAGTTTGCCAGTAATACCCTGTAATACGATATTGGAAGACTGGGACAGTGTCAAAATTGCATTATAAAAAGTAGATGATTAATATTAAATGTGTTTAAAAAAAAATTGATTCACCATTACATCCCATAAAAAATATATAACAATTACAAACGATCCATGAGTTTTTTTATTTTTACAACCTTAACATTATTCACCTCAGAATGCTATGTCATTTTACTTACTATCGCGATTCACTGCAAGGTTGTTGAATATGGTAAGCCACACCACCCGGAAGTGATGTCATAGCCACAGAACCTATATTTTTTATCACATACTTGCTTATGATAAGCTCGGTGTTGATTTTTATTAATGGAAGCATATACATCTAAATATAGAAATTAAAACTTAACTGTCCCATTTAAGCATTGTCCCTCTTTACCAGTATTCACTCTATATTTCAAATTATATTGCTTTGAAACTAAAACCATGCACCTGCAACTTTCTTAATCACATATTCTTTATTTGCTCTGGAACTTGGCTGAATTTTTCTTTACATTAACAAGCAATTTGCATGGCTTATTTTCATGGTCTGCAATTGCGACTTTCCATCCAAAATTAAGTTATTCTCATTCATGCAACTGGAGAAATCACACTGTATTTTGTAAATAATTACATTTAACATAAACATTAAAATACCGGTTTACAAGGTGTAGTAAAATCCAAACCAGTATATAAAATAATACTGGTATATCATTTTTAAAGGTTTACGGCCCAGCAAAAGATAAACCCATGAGTCTGTTTTTGAAATTATAATAATGAAAAGCTTTATTATAAAACTATACTGGAGAAGCGTAGGCTACGGTTCAGGCCAAACCCAAAATAAGCAGGACCTGCACTTATTTCCAAACATAATAAAAATGAAGCACAGGTCTACTGAACGTTTTTTTTCTACTTTCTGCACCTTTATTGCAAGGTCTGTTTAATTTCCTTCCTATATTTTTTCATCTGGCTTAATACATTTCTATGATGTCGGACCGGGCTTGTGGGCTCGGGCCTTATTTGTGCTTGCTTGTTCAAGATCTACCCCCAGTCCATCAGGGGGTTAAACAAAATTACATTCCATAGTTGGCTGCCTGTCTATGGATAAAACAACCCCTTCAAACACATTTTGTCAGATGATGTTTTAAATTTCGTTGACAATTCACTGATATTACTATCAGAAAACAGTTATTTGCATTCTTGAAGACAACAATAAATATTTTTAACAGTTTGGGGAAGGCACTTTCCTGTTCCAGCATGACTGTGTTCCTGTGCTCAAAAAGACATGGACTTCTGTGTAGGGTTGGGTACCAAAACCAGTAGGAATCGGACCGGATTAGCATGCAAATTTCGGTTCCACTTAATGTGTTAACTGAAATATTTTCCCTCTAATGCTCCAAAACGGACGTAAAATATCACACTTTCTCTGTAGTCTACTGTTAACTAGCTACCATAAACGTAGGCTACTTTTAAAATGCCACATTATATATATTTTTTGTAATGTTAACCCTAATCCTAACCTTAACCTCAGTAACCACATGGCTAACCTTAACTGTGAACATTAGAATAATTTTGAATGCTATGGAATGTGTGCAATGTTCTCACATGATCCGGCGACATGAAATGTGTAGGTGCAAAGTAATAACAGGACGAATGTAGCCTAATGATAAAACGGCAGCGGAAATGTAAAAACACCCTAAATATGTTGGCATACAACATAAATCATGTTTTCAAAATAGTTTCCTGAGAGCGTAATTTGGGAGTCCTGCTGAGATATATTACTGTAGCTCAAAAGAATCAGGAGGGGTGTTGTATCTTGACAGAGAAGGCAAATATGGTCTTCAGTGTTATAGCCATGTAGACCATGAAGAGCATCCCTCCACCCCGATCATAGACTAGGACTTTTCCAGCACAAAACATAAAAAGACAATTATAGAGTAAATACCAATGTAGTATTTTTAAAAGTTAACCTAGAGTGATTTATGTACAGTGCTTTCCCTGCTTTCTTTCTGAAAACAACAAAGATTACACTTCTGTATCGGATTTTACTTGAAATACCACAAGATCAAGAATTCAATGCGAACTTTGCGCCTGCACACTGCCAGTCACTTCGTTGGAATCACATTTTGAAACATTTACGATAGGGTCACAATATTGTCCCAGAGTTAAAAGACCTACATCACTTAATTAGGTAGAGATTTAGCCTGATTCTGACAAAGATTCATTTTAATTTTACGTCCGTTCCTCCAATAATCACAACTAGCTACATTGGAGCTAATTGCTACATCTAGGCAGACTGATTGGTTGACTGATAAACCCAGAAAACAAACTGCTTAGCCAGCTACATAAAAATTATTATAACTCATATTTTGGTCATTATTTCCCAACAATTCCACCAAAAGGTATACAAGCCCCCTGTCTCCAAATAGAACAGAGTTTTCAGTATTCTGTGAGACATTTTTATTCATTTTACATCAGATCCTGCAATTATTTACACCAGTGGTTCTCAAACCTCTCCTGAAGATATCCAATGTCACGTGTTCAATTTCATTGATGGGAGACAATAATATAGTGCAAGATTTGACATAGTAGACATCATGATTTTAAATTGTTACTACCGTAGTGCATTTTAACACGAAGTTCAACACAATAATATTATATCATTTTAGAAATAAGTGTTCTATCTGCTTAAACCTTCACTAAACCCTAACCCAATGAGATATTTTACAACACAATGTAAAGATAACAAAATTCTAATCTCAGTTCCTATAAATGTCAGTAGAATATCTATCCCTAAGGGATTCTTTCTCCAGGTGAATGAACTTTTGGATAAGCTTTGAGGAATTACCGTAATTACATAGCTACAGCTTGTAACCTACTCTCTGAATAGAAATACAGTCATATGCAAAGGTTTAGGCACCCCTGACAATTTCCACGTTTTTCATTTATAAATGGTGTTTGGATTAGCAATTTGACTGAAAGACACAGTAATATTTCAGTAGTGAAATTAGGTTTATTGGATGAACAGAAAATGTGCAATATGCATCAAAGCGAAATTAGACAGGTGCATAAATTTGGGCACCCCAAAAGAAATATTTAGTTGAGCCTACTTTAGCAGAAATAAGAGCCTCTAGATGCTTCCTATAGCCTGTAATGAGTGTCTGGATTCTGGATGAAGGTATTTTGGACCATTCCTCCTTGCAAAACATCTCCAGTTCAGTTAGGTTTGATGGTTGCTAAGCATGGACAGCCCGCTTCAAATCACCACATGGATTTTCAATGATATTCAGGTCTGGGAACTGGGATAACCATTCCAGAACATTGTACTTGTTCATCTGCATAAATGCCAGAGTAGATTTTGAGCCGTGTTTTGGGTCGTTGTCTTGTTGAAATATCCAGCCCCGGCATAACTTCAACTTTGTGACTTATCCCTCTACATTATCCTTAAATATCTGCTGATATTGACTGGAATCCATGCAACCCTCAACTTTAACAAGATTCCAGTACCAGCACTGGCCACACAGCCCCACAGTGTGATTGAACCTCAACCAATTTTTACAGTGGGTAGCAAGTGTTTGTCCTGGAATGCTATGTTCTTTTGCCACCATGCCTAATGCCCCTTGTTATGATGAAATAACTCCATCTTTGTTTCATCAGTCCATAGCACCTTCTTCCAAAATGAAGCTGGCTTGTCCAAATGTGCGTTTGCATACCTCAAGTGACTCTGTTTATGGCATGTGTGCGGAAGAAGCCTTTTCTGCACACATCACTCTCCTGTACAGCTTCTCCTTGTGCAAAGTGTGCTGAATTGTTGATTGATGCATAGTGACACCATCTGCAGCAAGATAATGTTGTAGGTCTTTGGACATGGTCTGTGGGCTGTTTTTGAACGTTCTCACCATCCTTTGCCTTTGCCTCTCCAATATTTTACTTGGCCTGCCACTTCTGGCCTTAACAAGAACTGTGCCTGTGGTCTTCCATTTCCTCACTATGTTCCTCACAGTGGACACTGACATCTTAAATCTCTTCAATAGCTTTTTGTGGCCTTCCCCTAAAACATAATATTGAACAGTCTTTGTTTTCAGATCATTTGAGAGTTGTTTTGAGGCCCCCATGTTGCCACTCTTCAAAGGAGAGTCAAAGAGAACAAAAACTTTCAATTGGCCACCTTAAATACCTTTTCTCATAATTGGATGCACTTGTCTATGAAGTTCAAGATTTATTGAGCTCACCAAAGCAATTGTGTGTTCCAATTAATCAGTGCTAGTTAGTTACAGGTATTCAAATCAACAAATGACAAGGGTGCCCAAATGTATGCACCTGTTATTTTGATTTTGATGCATATTGCACATTTTCGGTTAATCCAATGAACCTCATTTCACAACCAAAATATTACTGTGTCCTTCAGTTATTTGATAGATCGAAATTAAATTTCTGATCCAGACACCCAATAATATATAGATGAAAACCATGGAAATTGTCAAGTGTGCCTAAACTTTTGCATACGACTGTATACTATATATCAACATGTAAAAGATATGAGATATATTTAAAGTACAGTATATTATGTATTATAAACCATGAGGTTCGAATCCTGAATGCAGATGTCTGAATATATGAGACCTTATACAACGAGTAGTGCAAAACATTAATTTTTACTTTTATAACTGCTTTGGCAACAAGAATATGACAGCAATAAGGACACAGAGTTTGTGATAAATGGCCAATAAACTTCTCCTGCTTGTGACTTATTTCTTAAATGTTATACAGTATACTACAAACTACCTGTCTTCATTCTAAATGTGTCTGTTATACTTCAGTTCACATTTTATGTCATTCACACCTAAATAAGTGTAGATCTGCCAAATTGCTTTTTTAAAGTAACATAGATCTGGTACCTCAAAGTATGCATTTCCCACATAAGAGGTTGAACTCCCAGAAGTTCGCGGTGTCATGTACTCCAAGGCCAGGGAGGCAAAGCCATGCGAGGCTAGAAGGGCAGAGCGATACTCCACCAGTCCCCCACCTCCACCCCAAAGATCCAACAGTGCAGGGAAGGGCCCGAGTCCTGTGGGCCCAACAAACGCAACATTCTGCTTCAGGTCTGGGTGATAGCTACTCCTCTTATGAGAGCAATAGCTGAATCAAACCTTTGGATGATTTTGGTATACATTTCTTAAAGCAAGATGTCTTGTACGCATAGCTCTGGGATATACCTGGTGGCAGGAAGAGGGTGCCTGAGACACCTCCCTCTGTGATGTCGACCCTACGAATTCCAGGTGCCATGTACCAGCGCTCTGTGACAACACTCGCCAGGGCTACCTGCTCATTAAAACCCTGACTCATGTGTCCCCTGTAAACTGAGATATGCACCACCACTGGGGTTTGGATCTCCTTCTTCCTCAACCTAATGACCAGATATTGTATAGAATTAAACTAGTGGCCTTGGATACCAAAATTGCAACTTTGTTAAAGTGTGGCATTTCTACTTACCTCAGACCAGTTCTACTACCAGGCACTGGTTTCATGCTCCATAACAGACCCATTGGTTCCAAGCCATCGTATGTCCCTCCTAAACTTACATTACTCTCAACTGCAAAGAGATTATCAAATTACTCTTCAAATTGTTAGACAGATGTTCAAACAAACATTAATGAAAATATGTAAAAAAATGAAGTAGGCAGCCTACCATTTACTAATCCGGAATCATCACTAACATAGTGGCCATATGCCTCCCAGTAGTCCCCATCTTCAGAGTGGATAAGCGAGCGCAATGTGATGTCTTCAAAAGGAGGCAAGTACCGGACAACTACACAGAACTTTTCATCAATAAGTCCCCTGGATGGGTGAATGGAAAGCAGAGGAGACAGAGCTTTTTCAGTCATGCTGACCAAATTATATAGAAATCCCTTCTTGCTCAGCTACAAAGCCAAAACTACACGTAGCACATTTGTTTTCACGTTTGTGTAAGAGAATAAGGAAGTTCAGGTCGACCAAAGTTCATGTTGACTGGTTGAAGCAACTTGGGGGTGGAAGGGTAACGGCTTAAAGAGATACAGCTCATGTCAATGGGGCACAAAACTCCTGCGAGTGTTTGAGGATTGCCTAGATATGGAATGGAATCAGTGAAAAGAACTTGGAATAGTGTATCGTTTAGTTTTGATAGATATATGAGAGATTATGATAGCTATTTGATAGATGTAAACATTGTTGTTTTACCTTGTACATTGTGTGCCACTGTAAACTTGAATGCAGAAAAAAAATTCAACAGTTATATTAAATTAAACTTGTTAAGTGACTTCTTTTTGAAGTTATGAAATTTCGATCTACAATAATAGCTAGGTTAATATGTGCAGCTTTAGTTCAAACTACTCTCTATAATAGGTTTAAAGCAGGAGTGTAGTTGAGGGTAAACGCAGACCACGTAGTTCAGCGGCGGCCTTAAGCATCTGGGTGCTAACTAATATCAGTAGTGTAACTATCGGTAAGCAGGGTACGCGGTTGCTTAGGGGCCCAGAACAATCAGGGGCCCACGTGAAACTGAAACTGATAAAAAATTATCTCAGAAGCTCAATGGGACAGAGTAGTCTCTCTGGAGTTGACATACTGTCAATTAAGAATGCCAGTGCGTGCCAAAAGCCCAGGAAATGCCGCTATAATGTAAGCAGGGACATTGGAATGGGGGTAAAACCAATACTGATTATGAGGGCCGAAGGGGAGATAGGGCCCTTGAAAAGTCTGGAATATATTTTAATTTACCTGGATATTTTCATTTCCTAAATTTAATAATGAATGTTAGATTAAATATAAAGTTAGTCTTTTGGCTGATATCTTGGTTGATTGACTGACTATATTTTGTATCCCAAAAAAGACAAAGGTCTCACCCACCCCTTGCTAATGTGCCAAATGATTTAGTCCATTTGCATGCATTTTGTTTAGTTCAGTTGAGTATCTTGTAAAGCACAAACTTCTGATGTAGAAATGTCTTTCTCAAAGAAAGCTAAATCAGGCTACAAAAAGAGGAATTAAAGACAGGAGAAATTGAGAAAACAAAATGAGGGGAAACAATTGGTAACTGACTTTTCAAAGAAAGGTGAGCACAAATTAGAAAATGAAATACATGGTGCTAAACTGCTTGAATATCTCTGTGACCGTTAGTGCTAAAAACGAACCCATTGAAAAAGAAGAACATACACTTTCGATTGATGATTTGATTTTACATGTAATCTGAAGTAAAGGCTAAATGAAATAACTACACTAACAATGCTGTTTGCATACAACACACCATTATAATAGTCTAATTTAAAACATGTTTAATTTGAAATTAATAGGCTTTAATGTCTATAATTAGCAATAATAGGCTAAGTGTCATAGGTAGCTTAGTAGCTCATCAGTAGATACATATCATGTCAAGATTATCATTATGTCAGATTTAGTAGAAGCAAATCTTAACTTTGTGAAACACATGGCCCTCAATTTCAGAAACTGTTACACCAGGGAGTGAAGTAGCAACAGATCCCTCATCCTCCTCTTTGGATTTGAAATGGATGAAACATACTCACAACCAACGCTACTTCATAGAATGTCTCTGAACAGATTCACACCCCCTTTTGGGGGAATATCAAACCACCATAAAATCAATGACAGTATATGCATACAGTTTCGGATCGAGAAAGTGGACTAACTACAACATGCCAAAGAGTTGTTATTTGGTTGGGTGCACCAATAATGTAAGAAAAAAAACATTTTTAAATTCTTTATTTTGCCATGTAAACAGAAATATCCAGAAAGAAGGCAATTATGGCTGCCGCTAGCTATACTGTACCGTCGAGAAGACTGTATCTCCACACACTTATGTTTGTGAGGGGATGTCAAAACCACTGCCCAAGGACGCCCTGCAGTCAGAAAAAGAGGTATGGGTTTTTAGGTGCACGGAAGGACACAGAGACAGCTTAGTACCGTATTAACTGGGGCTTTTTATTTGCCACGCTAAAATCCAGGGAGATGAGGAGAACTTGTGGGTACCAAATCATAGAAATCAACTAAAGTTCCCCCACCCCCTTGTTCTTGTCGCCTGTCCAGACCATTGCGAACGTCTGACTTTTTTAAGAAATATATGGCCAATATATTTTTTTGAAATATATGTGCAACACAATTTTTGGCACACTGTAATTTATACTTTGTGCAAACTCTTTTTGCCCAGATAACAGCTCTTTGATAATGCATAATGATGTTGCATTACACATGGCAAGTGATCTGTGTCAGGATTCTAGATGGGACTCGCCACAGGATGGCGTGGCTCCATCTTGTGGCCAGACTGGGACATTGCTTACATATTTCATTATTCACTTGGTTGTCTTGTTCTGTGTCTAATTCATTCTAGTATCATCCAGCTGATCCTTGTTGTCAATTAGTATGTGTATAAGTGTTCCCTCTGATCCCCATTGTCTTTGTGTGTCAATGTGAACTACGTTCCTGTTACGTGTTGAGAGAAGACAGGTGAGGGAGAAGCTGGGGTTTGTTGGGAGCTGATGTACTTAGTACACATTATTGATTGAGTCTTCACCTCTTTATGTGTCGTACACAGTGTTGCCACAGTTACTTTGAAAAAGTAATCTGATTACTGGTTATTGATTACTCCTTTAAAAAGTAACTTAGTTTTTTTTACAGATTACTTGACTTTAAAAGTAACTAAGTTAGATTACAAGTTACTTTATTAGTTACATTCAGCAGCTGCCGACAACACCCCCACCGCCTCAACATAAAAATTACAACCGTTTTTTCCTACACTCACTTTATTGGAAGTGCATTTTTAACAGTAACATCAACAATGTATCTCCTGACATTTTAAGCTGAATCGATGTTTTTATTTAAAAAAAAATGAAGACAGTCTTTCTTGACTTCACCTAACATAAATACTTGGTTTTATAAAAATAAAATAATGACAGTCTTTCTTGACTTGACATATTTAACTGTTAACACTGTGATGGAAACTTACACAATGTAGATTATAAATAGTATGTAACTTGTTCTAGTTTTAATTCACTGCAATAATCATTGTTAATTCATTATAAAGCTTGTGAATTGTGGTAACACTTTATTTTGAGAGTCCATATCTAGATGCTCTACATATTATCTACATACTGTCAACACCATTTTAACAAACTATCTACTAACCCTAACCCTAATCCTAACCTTAACTATTCCCCTTATTTTAAACCTAACCTTAACCATTACCCTAAATCATATTCTACTGATTTATATTTACCCCTACCCTTAAAATACACAATTAGTTGCTTATCAACAGATGGTTTGTTGATGATATGTGTAACGTCCAGCCCTTGTGGGCTGGTTATGGACTATATTTTGGTTTAGTGTTTGGTTTTGTCTCCCTTGTTGCTTTCAGTGTTTACATGGTGGTTTTGTTGTTAGATTTATTCCTCATGTGTCCTCATTGTTATTGCCCTGTGTGTGTTGGTGTTCAGGTTCCTCCCCAATGTGTGGTAGATGCCTCCCTCTTGTGCCCCTGTTGTGTATTGCATGTTCCCACATTTCACTCCCATGTCTTGTCACATGTT
>JACXGM010006087.1:0-13448 GCA_016801145.1 Umbra pygmaea
CTCCTCTCTCCCTTCCTCAGTTAAGTACACAGAGTGCCTGGCCGTTAGAGACAAGATTTCCGTATGCTAAGCGCAGCTGTACAGTGTTGCTATATCTGACCTGACAGGTTTACAGTGTTGGGGTGTCATTACCACATACCAAAACGGCATCCATCACCACGTGTGTGGTCGTCGAAATTAGCTTCAAACCAGACAATGCATTTTGTGCACGAGGTGATTATGTATCATGCTGTAGGGTTAGCATGATAACAATCAACCCCACCGCTCTGCTTGGTAAAGCCATCTGTGGAGATGTTGTAGCTTTGGGGTGAATATCTGAAACAGGGTCTGGCTGGTGCTGGTTCTCCAGAGAGCCACAAGCATGACATTCCTCTGATCCATACAGCACTGGGTAACGCACGCATGCACACAAACCATGGAGGAAAAGAATGCATATCCTGAGGCTGGAGTGTAGGAGTTCCCCTGTAGTACCACAGAGCCCTGTACTGATGGGAGGGAAAGTTGTCTGTTTTCCATCTGCTCATGCTGAGAGGCCAGTGTTCTGGTTCAGCCTGGGGGCAGAGGCCTGCAGTCAAGACCAGACATTAATGAAAAGTGGAAGTGAGCGTATGTACGGAGAACGCTCATGTTAAGTCAGCCCTCAGGAATATAGACCCTCTGGTCCTGGGCAACGTAGCAATAGGTCATTATCATGTATTTGGCTGGGTAATAATGTATCGGGACAGTTACAATTCATGATCATGTATTTTCGCTTGTTCTCTGGTACCGAGTCACAGTAGATTTAGATGAAAATTGGGAGAATCGCAATAATGTAGCACATTTGTACCCCCTTCGTATCGTCCCGTTGTCTAGGAGACCTCCAAAAACCAGAAACATCCATGTGTAACAGCACAGGGGTACATTATGGGATGGTAAGTTGTGCCCTTATAAAACTATGTGACACAAACCCAGTAACTCCATGACCCAGACTTAAGTGGCTGTTCGTCTTACTCTTTCCCACAACCCCCCCTGCAGGGCGTTAGTGCTGTGTCGCCTCTCCCATACAATGACCCCCTAGTCCCTATAGATTTCAATACATCCTCTATCCATATGACCTGACTGGCCTGCTGTCTGAGGGTCAGAGGGAGGGAGGGGACAAGAGGAGAGGAAAAGCGATTATGGAGAGTGGTGACAGGATGGAGCCTGGGTGTAGGAATGCACTCTGGGTCGTATCTCATGCACACTCCATACACTGATACACACCCGTGAAACCCCAGACCCTCAGATGAAACCCTTGGCAGTGAAGAGGTTCTTCAGGGAATATAACACATTTTTTGAGGGATTTGATTTGTGAAATGTAGTTCACATTATATTATATGACTACAAAAATATACCCAACTAAAAAACAATGGCCCAAAATGTAGGTTTCATTATATAAATGTGGAGAAAATCAGTTAAGGGTACACAAACACTAAATGCTAAAACCCACCAGTGAGACCTGAGACCCTCAGGTGAAGGTCTGAGTGTTGGCAGACAAGCGTTTCCTTGGAGACTATACTGTTCCTAGGAGCATGCACTCTGTCCTGCCCTGCCCATCTGTCCCTGATCTCTCCAGACAGAACACCTGCTAGGGCTGTTCCAGCAATGAAATCTCCTCATGGTGTTTTCTGTAGATCAGCCACTTCATTTCCACATTTAATCATTTAACCATGTAAATGGAAACAAAACATCCTAAAAAGTAGGTTTCGCTATGTAAAGTTACATTGACTATGTTGTCTACAACAGCAATTCAAATTAAATAATAAAAGAGCTGTCAGCTGTAATTTGACAATGCATGTAAAAAGTAATGTAATTCCGACACCATTCACCCAATTAAGATGTAATTACACAGGTTGTATACTTTATATAATGTCAGCTCCAGTATGTTGTGGTAGACAGCTGTAATAATAATAATACCATAAAAACAACCTAGTCAATGTCTAAATATTAATGGACCTAACTGTAAATAAGGACAGAAAATGTCTCACACCTTTAGCTGAACCAGGAATATATGTGAGCAAATTCTTGGGGGCTTAACTCTTAGGTTTACAACCAGTTAGGCTGAAGGTTGGTAAGAATAACAAAAAATCAAAAGTATGGTTGTGATGTCCTCATTTGTAGAGTTGAAGAATATATAATTACTGTACAATAAAATGGTGTGTTTGAGTGAGCGATACAGTTATGTTAGTGAAACCTGGTCTGTCAGACGCCACAGGGTATTTTGAGAATTTCCCATAAGAGCATTTTTATTTACTGCCTCAGGGATAGAGTCAGGTAGAAAATGTATAATTGGGCATTGTGTAAGAACTGTAGGAACTGGGGTTAGGTTTTGGCATGAAGATTAGGTTAAGGTTAGGATTAGGGTTCAATTTAGCATTAGGGAATACGCAACATGGATTTCTGGGTGTCAGGTCCCCTCATGGAAGGAAAAGCAAATGTGTGTGTGTGTGTGTATTCAGCAACATTTGGTGTGTTTCTCTATTATATTTTCAGTTTTATTGGTAGTCAACATCTAGTACATTTCTTAGTCAACAGACGCCTTGCTAACTGTTTGGCAGGTAGTTCCTCTCCATTATGATCCAAGGGTATTTTATCTCGCTGGCTGAACGCCAAACCACGAGGACCCTGAGCTAACTTGTGTAGGTGAACTCAACACACCCATGTCACATACCACGTGTGTATCAATCTCAATCAGCTTTCAAGGAAACACAGTGACTAGAGTAGACTTCTCTCTCACTACAAGGTCAAAGAGCGACACGTTTTATGTCCTAACCTGAAATGACTTTGTCACCACTAACAAGGGAAGATTGGTTTACCTATTTCAAGCTTGTAGACAGAGCTCAGGTTGGTTGTTTACCGTTAACACCCGCATTAACAGTGAGTCATACACACGTCATACACATTTCCCCAGGGATATCTGTGGATTAGATTTTCTCCAGCTTGTCCCTGTTCACACCTGAGACTGTGGCTGATTCCAATCAGTTGAAAAACTAACCACTTCTTCAGTGAATGTGGTTTTACTTTGTTTACGGTCACCCTCGTGACAAAGCAGACAGCCAATCACAGCATCCTGAATGGGATTTGACGGTTTATCTATGCTAGTTGGCTTCTGTGCCTACCCAAACAAGGTCCATTTTCCATGAAACCTTCCAAGTAAGCCAAACTGGGGTTAAAGTCACATGACATCCCAGTCCTTAGCCACATCCACAAACCAGCAGGTCTATTAATTACATAAATATATGGATGGAGTAGCATATCTCCTGTCCATACAGACCAGCTGAAGGATAATGGACACTTAGTGGTTTTGTTGGGTTTCTAAATGTACGTTTGCATTTTGTTTTGAGGGCCATTAGCTTTTTTAACATAACGGCAAAGTGTCCTTCATTGCCTGGCGTCAAATCTCCACCGGGCTGCTGACTTCAGATCAGTTTTCTGTTGTATGAGCTCTTTATTTCTTTAAAACACGGCTCTCCAACAGCTCTCGTCTTCTGCATAATGGCATAGATGAGCCAGTCTTGGATAAGTAGGGGTGTGATTGTGTGCGTGCGTGTGTGCGCATGTGTGCGCGCGTGTTTGTGTGTGTTTGTGTGCATGTGGGTTTTTAACAATACACGTCAGTGTTTCGTTCCATTGGTTGGCCATTAGTAAAAGATGTCTTAGCCATTCTGCACTGAGAGTGTGTGTGCCTTTGGTCTATTTCTAGAACTATGGGTTGTCAGATACTAATGGGGGGTAAGCAGGAATGGGCACATGGGTAATTGGCGGGGATCCTCTCCACACGAAGGAAGTTGTGTGTGTGTGTGTGTGTGTGTGTGTGTGTGTGTGTGCAGCAGATGGTGACGGTGCATGATTCAGCCCCTGTGACGTCCAAATGACACGCCACACATTTAGCTCTCAATTCGGTGTTTGTGCGTGTGTGTGTCTGCACATGTACATTTGTTCATCGTAGCATGAAGGGCCAATCTGTATGATACAGGTCGAAATGCGCCGTCACCTAAAGGCACCAGACACACCCCGTACCTGACACTTAACACTAATAGACTGTGTGTAGAAGCCTACGTCATTTCACACCAGTATACCAGGGAAACCTGTGGGAGTGTATGAGAAGTTAAAGACACGCACAGACACATCCATTGTAAACACAACTCTAGGCAGGGAAGAGTTGCATTAACTTCCCTCAGTGGTTATTAAGGAGATTATCAATACAAATTGCTATTTTTTTATATTTCTTTTAGAAATGTTTTGCTTTATTGGATAGGACAGTTTAGTTTTCCCTTTTATTCTAGTGGTTTTGTTTAAATTGCATCTTCAATATACTGCACTCAGAATGATAAATAGTGGACTGAACATTCTGAAAATCTGTTGCCTGTGTTGAATTTAAAATTGTCTGTTTATTATTATTATTTATGAATTTTCTGTATCTTATTGCTTATATTATATTAATTTTTTTCATGCTCTCCTTTCAGAGCCCAATTTTGCCGTGACCCTTAACCCGCAATTGACCCCTAAGGTCACCGGTGACCCCACAGAGCTGATGTGTCACGTGACTAACATCACGCACTTCCCTGCGGTGGGGCGACTGGGCGTGGATTGGGAGTATACGCCACATCCTGTTTCACCCGGCGACCAGCCAATGACCGCACAGAACAAGCTCCTCATTGGTTCGTTAGATGCCCAAGGCAACCTGCAGCCAGGACCACTTTATCAGGACCGATTGGACTCTGGTGTCATCATCCTGAGCCGAGTAGAACCCAATACATTCAAGCTTCGCTTCTTACGCATGCAGGTTTGGATGTGTGAGAGAGTCTGTCAAACTGAAACATATGTTCCACACATTTGTACACAAGTCGCTGAAGTGTGTGTGCGTCAACAGGACAGTGACAAGGGAGACTATGGGTGTAGTGTGACCGCGTGGAACCCCTCTAGTCAAGGTGGGATGGAGAAGTCAGCACAGAAACCTGCCCCCGTTCACACCATCCAATGGGTATCCAAAGGTGAGTGCTGTTGGTTTATCGTTCCTCTTTTGTTGTAATTCTCCCCTCATATGCCCCTCTCCTTATCCCCATTATTCTCTCCCATTTAACCCACTAGCCCCTCTTATTTTTCCCCATTAGCCCCTTCATATTTCTCCACATTTTCCCCTCCTATTTGTCTATTTCTGCAGAATAACAATTATGTCGTCATTTAAAGATAAATGAAGATGTGTAGAATTTGGAGTGAAACTACTTTCTATTTGAGTGACCAGATTCCAAAAGCTGTAGAACAGGTATTTCATGATAATTAAAAACCATTGATGGGACATGAAGTTCCAACACTGTACTTACCATTTGAACAGCTATTGCAAAGAGAATGTGACTAGATAATGCTTTTATTGTGTTTGTCAATAGGCACGCATTGTCCTTCTTTAACCCAAATGTTCACATTAGGTTGTGCTTTTGTTTATAGAAGAAGAAGTATTATTTATAAAGTGCCTTTTCATAGCTCAAGGTCACTTTACATTGTACATTACAATACATGTAGACACTCAGACATACATTACAGTCACACTTTACATTGTACATTACAATACATTTAGACTCTCAGACATTACAGTCACATGGATACATGTAGTAACATTATACAAAATGCATGTTAAATAGACATGTTTTTAACTGGGTCTTGAATATAGCCACAGATGAGGTATTACATAGTGTGAGAGGTAGCGAGTTCCATAATTGAGAAGCATTAATACTAAATGACCTTCCACCTACAGTAGACAACCGGAAACGAGGGAGGGACAATAAACCAAGTTCAGCTGATCTAAGGGACCGGGCAGGGCGGTAAGGGTGGAGTAAGTCAGACAGATATTGAGGGGCAAGACCATTTAATGCTTTAAATGTTAGCAGTAATACCTTAAAGTGGATGCATGATGCTACAGGTAGCCAATAATGGTCATGAAGTAAAGGAGTAACATGAGCAGAACGCCTAGTGGAGGTGAGCACTCTTGCTGCAGAGGTTTGAACGTACTGTAGTCTTGCAATGAGTTTTTTGGGAAGACCAGGAAATAAGGCATTGCAATAGTCCAGGCGTGATGTGATTAATGCATGAATTAAAGTTTCAGCATCAGCTGAAGTGAGAGAAGATCGTAGATGTGCAATATTACGAAGATGGAAAAATAGTTTTTAAAAAGAGAAGAGTTATGAGAGCTAAAAGATAGAGTTGAATCGACTAAGACATCAAGATTACGAATAGATGACAAAAGCGTATAGTGCTTTATAACAAAGCACTTCATAGTGTAGGTAAACATTATCCTAAATACTGCCGGTTTGGGGGATTTTTGACATACCACAGACAGTCTACATCATGATTGCCAGTGGTTCGAATCTGACTATGGTTTTTCCGACATTGCCCTAGCCTCCAGCACAAGGCAGCGCAAATTGACATAGCGCTGCCCTGTATTTGGGATAGATTAATCTGGTTATCTACCTTACCACATCAGGTGCCTGTAAATAAAATTGTGGATATATAGTTGGTAAACGTAACCATCCTGCGCATGATCTGTCTAAAGGCTTCCTTGTTGGATGAACAGTGTGAAAATAATCAGCTGGCTCGGCAACATGTGGTTTGATAAACCATGTGAGCACCCTTCACCATCCCACATCTGTCAGGGGGGTTGCGGAGCTGCCAACAATCAATCAATCAATCAATCAAATTTATTTATAAAGCCTCTTTTACAACAGCAGTTGTCACAAAGTGCCTTGACAGACACCTGGCCCGAGACCCGCCAAGACTCCCTAGTAGGGGGGAACTGGGAAGAAACCTAGAGAGAAGCCAGACTCAAGGGGGTGACCAGTCTTCTGGCTGTACCGGGTGGGGGATCTGAAGGTACACAGCCCATTGTAATAAGGTCACTTTGTTTATCAGTGTTCAATTATTGTCAAACAATGAAGATATGATGGGCTGTGACCATAGTCTTTATGTAGCATTAATACAGTTCGGTGGTCTTTTGAAGGAAGAATGTAAAGCCGCCTTGAGATGAAAGCTGGCATCACCAGGTGGAAACGTGATCAAAACATTGTCAGGCATTGTCAGTGGGAATTGGACAAAACCAGTTGGGAGGGGAGAAAATGGGAAAAGAAAAAGAAAGTAGTTCCTTTGTTACGGCTCAAATTCCACAAATATCACCTTTATTAAATGTTGCTTTTTTCTCCTGAATTGTGATATTCCAGGGGATGCAAAACCTTACCATGTAACAGTGTCTTAGTTCATGTTGGCCTCACAACGTGTATGGTAGCCTGAGCTTGGCATGCACATACGCGCTGACAGATGCATCATTCTAGCAGTGATGGTGTCACTTGGTTTGTGGTATGAGTGACAGCCATAGCATGAGTCATAGTTTCCATGGCTGATGAGGCTTAAAACTTCTCATTGAGAGAATTTTAAAACATTTGCCCTTTGGCTTCGGGATTCTGACAATAGACTTTTGTATCATAAACCACACAGGCTAATGAGATTATATAGTGATGTAGTGGGACAGCTATTGTCTACTGAATAGCATCAATAGATCATGAAATTTGATCTGCATGTCGGAAGCTGGTATTCCCAATGGCCTCTCTGTCCTTGCCGCATCACTGGGTTTACACACTCCTCTGTGTTTCCATGTCTCTGTCTCTTTCTGTTGCACTTAGAATTTTTTGGCATGGCATTTTCCCCACAAATATAACACCATGAACAAAGACGATAGCAAACCATATTATCACAAACTGTTCCTCATCGTTTTGCAGGCTTTTAAATATTGTGCTCCATACTGTGTTGCTGTCGTCCATACTGTGTTACTGTCGTCCATACTGTGTTACTGTCGTCCATACTGTGTTACTGTCGTCCATACTGTGTTACTGTGCTCCATACTATGTTACTGTGTTCCATACTGTTTTACTGTGTTCCATAATGTTTTACTGTGCTCCATAATGTGTTACTGTGCTCCCTACTGTGTTACTGTGCTCCATAATGTGTTACTGTGCTCCCTACTGTGTTACTGTGCTCCATACTGTTTTACTGTGCTCCATAATGTGTTACTGTGCTCCATACTGTTTTACTGTGCTCCATAATGTGTTAATGTGCTTCATAATGTGTTAATGTGCTCCATACTGTGTTACTGTGCTCCCTACTGTTTTACTGTGCTCCATAATGTTTTACTGTGCTCCATAATGTGTTAATGTGCTCCATACTGTGTTACTGTGCTCCATAATGTGTTACTGTGCTCCATAATGTGTTACTGTGCTCCATAATGTGTTACTGTGCTCCATACTGTTTTACTGTGTTCCATAATGTTTTACTGTGCTCCATAATGTGTTACTGTGCTCCATGCTGTGTTCTGAAGATGACACACGTATTGGTCTCCACAAAGTTTGCTGCTTCAGTGCTCTTTGTCAGAATTAGTGGGTTTTTGTTTGTCCACTTGCCTCTTGAGGATCGACCACAAGTTCTCAATAGGATTAAGCTCTGGGGAGTTGCCTGGCTGTGGACCCAAAATTTCAATTTCTTTTGTTCCCCTAGCCACTTAGTTATCACTTTTGCCTTATGGCCAGGTGCTCCATCATTCTGGAAAAGGCATTGGTCATCACCAAACTGTTCTTGGATGGTTGGGAGAAGTTGCTCTCAGAGGATGTTTTGGAAAAATTCATGGCTGTGTTTTTAGGCAAAATTGTGAGTGAGCCCACTCCCTTGGCTGAGAAGCAACCCCACATATGAATGGTCTCAGGATGCTTTACTATTGGCATGACACAGGTTGGATGGTAGCGCTCACCTAGTCTTCTCTGGACCAGTTGTTTTCCGGATAACCCAAACAATCAGAAAGCGGATTCATCAGAGAAAATTACTTTACCACAATCCTTAGCAGTCCACTCCCTGTACCTTTTGCAGAATATCAGTCTGTCGCTGATGTTTTTCCTGGTGAGAAGTGGCTTCTTTGCTGCCCTTTTTGACACCAGGCCTTCCTCCAAAAGTCTTCGCCTCACTGTGTGTGCAGATGAACTCACACCTGCCTGCTGCCATTCCTGAGCAAGCTCTGCACTAGTGGTGCCCCCATCCCGCAGCTGTATCAACTTAAGTAGACGGTCCTGGCGCTTGCTGGACTTGGGTGCATCTTCACAGCAATTTAACCTCTCTCCTTGAACTTCTTGATGATCTGATAAATGGTTGATTTAGGTGAAATCTTACCAGCAGCAATACCCTTGCCTGTGAAGCCCTTTTTGTGCAAAGCAATTATGACAGCACGTGTTTCCTTGCAGTTAACCATGGTTGACAGAGGAAGAAGAATGATTTCAAGCACACCCTCCTCTTAAAGCTTCCAGTCTGTTATTCTAACTCAATCAGCATGACAGAGTGATCTCCAGCCTTGTCCTTGTCAACATTCACTTGTGTTAACGAGACAATCACTGACATGACGGCAGCACAGCTGGTCCCTTTGTGGCAGGGCTGAAATGCAGTTTTTTGGATTAAGTTCATTTTCATTTGCAATTCGTCTGTCTCTTCATGACATTCTGGATTGAATGCAAATTGCCATCATCAACACTGAGGCAGCAGAGTTTGTGAAAATCAGCATGTGTGTCCTTTTCAACGTTTGACCACATCTATACTACCGTGGTAGGGACAGAGGCAGGTAGGTGGAGACTGAGAGGAAGACATTCAGCCAATCTGGGGCTCAATCCCGCTTTGCCAGGGGTCATGTGTAGACCAGAGTTGGGAGCTTCGTGTTATGCCAACCAGCAGTTCTGTATTTGTTCCCATATTGCAATTGGCAATTTATTATTGTCTGATGAAGCTAGATTTTCTCTTTTCTGTAATTGATTTTAGTTTGTGCATTTTATCAGGAAGTCTAGCTATGTCTCTGGTTGTGTCAGTGCGGTTTTCACACATCCAAACAGGAAGCTGGCTTTTTCTGTTTACTCTTTTCATCTGCGAAGCTGTGCTCACTGAGCCTTTTTACTTTTTCATGTGTTTTCATAAAAAATATAAAATAAATCACATAACGTAATGTCGGTTTAGATAGCAATGCTTTTTTAATAGGTTAATTGTGGTAGTTCAGTTTATTCTTGCTGCACTGTGTTAATGGAATCGTTTTGTAAACTTTTGTGCATGCTGAGTTAAAATGGTGTGTTTGTCCCATTAACTGAAATCCGGTTCTTAACACCTCGCTGACAGATGCAATTCGTTCAATGTCAGAGTGAATACATTTGATCAACATTGTGCTCGCTGACAGCTGGTTGTTAGGTTAAAGCAGCTCATTGGCAGTCTCTATGGTTACAGATAACCTGACCATCTGTCTTCCTCCAGGTGCGACACTAAGTGTGGTGGCAAAGCGCGTGCGGGAGGCGACAGTAGGCGGAGCCACCTTTGAGATGAGCTGCACCGTATTAGGACAGAACCTGCAGGATCCAGGCTACTCTGTACAGGTGCAGACCCAGGAAACGGTGACCGCTGTCCCCAAGACCGTTGTGTCTCTCAGCCCTGACTCTGTCCTACTGCATGGGGGCGCTACAGACCCAAACCGCAGGTAGAAACACTGTATACTGACCAGAAATACTATGTTGAAATGGAGTCAAATATATTGGTGCCCTTTAGAAAGCAGGGCAATGAAGCAGAATTGTTCCTGTTTTCAAAACCGGTTTAGTGGCTTTTAATACTTGCATGCAAATAGAAGTTACACAGGCAAGATAAATATGTAAATAAAAGACAATAAGTACCTCCTCGTAAAAGGAATTATATTTTTAATTTTTTTCGTTTCTTTCACCTTTTTGAGTCTGATGCAGTCGTAAATCAAAGAAATAAATGAATAAACACCAAGATTTAGTTAGTTTTAGAATAGTGTGAATCATTCAAATAAATGGGACAGCAAATAGACCATAAAATAAATTGTGGTGTTACTAAAGGGGAGGTCTGTTGATACTAAACTTGGCTTCTGGTTCACAGGGACAACCTGGTTTTGACTAAAACCGGCCCATCTGAGTTCCATTTCCGTCTGGCTGGAGTCCAGCTGTCTGACAGAGGATTTTACTGGTGTGAAATCAGTGCCTGGACCAAACAACCAGGCCAGGCCTGGACGAAAGCTGCTGTCAGCCCTGCGTCTAACAAGGTCCAGATTAACTTCCAGGAGACTGGTAGGTGGCTGTTACATAGGAACAGCTGCTACTTTCTGTTTATAGTCTGCAACCACACACACTGTTTTACTAACACACACATACCTTCTAATAAACACAAACCAACACACATACTGACACACTAATATTTCGGTAGTACTAATAAACACATACAGATACACTACCTGTCTATACCTTACTAACACAGAGATGGAAACACACATACAGTCATATGCAAACGTTTAGTCACCCCTGACAATTTCCATGATTTTCATTTATAAATTATTGGCTGTTTAGATCAGCAATTTCATTTTGATCTATCAAATAACTGAAGGACACAGTAATATTTCGGTAGTGAAAGTAGGTTAATTGGATTAACAGAAAATGGACAATGTGCATCAAAATGAAATTATACAGGTACATAAATATGGGCACCCCAACAGAAAAATCACATCAATATTTAGTTGAGCCTACTTAACAGAAATAACAGCAACTAGATGCTTCCTATAGCCTATAATGAATGTCTGGATTCTGGATGCAAAACATCTCCAGTTCAGTTAGGTTTGATGGTTGCCGAGCATGGACAGCCCGCTTCAAATCACCCCACAGATTTTCAATGATATTCAGGTCTGGGGACTGGGATGGCCATTCTAGAACATTGTCCTTGTTCCTCTGCATAAATGGCAGAGTAGATTTTGAGCAGTGTTTTGGGTCGTTGTCTTGTTGAAAACCCTGCCCTGGCATAGCTTCAACTTTGTGAGTGATTCCTCTACATTATTCTAAAGTATTTGCTGATATTGAGTGGAAACCTTTCAACCCCCAACTTTAACAAGATTCCCAGTACCGGCACTGACCACACAGCCCCACATCATGACGGAACCGCCACCAAATTTTACTATGGCTATCAAGTGATTGTCTTGAAACGCTGTGTTCTTTTGCCGCCATGCATAACGTCCATTGTCCACAGCACGTTCTTCCAAATTGAAGCTGACTTGTCCAATAGTGCGTTTGCATACCTCAAGCGACTCTGTTTGTGGCATGTGTGCGGAAAAGGCTTCTTACGCATCACTGTCCTGTACAGCTTCTCCTTGTGCAAAGTGCTCTGAATTGTTGAACAATGCACAGTGTTACCATCTGTAGCAAGATGTTGTAGGTCTTTGGAGGTGGTCTGTGGGCTGTTTTTGACCGTTCTTAACATCTGTCGCCTTTGCCTCCACTATTTTACTTGGCCTGCCACTTCTGGCCTTAACAAGAACTGTGCCTGTTGTCTTCCATTTCCTTACTATATTCCTCACAGTGGACACTGACAGCTTAAATCTCTGCGATAGCTTTTTGTAGCCTTCCCCTAAACCATAATGTTTTCAGGTCATTTGATAGTTGTTTCAGGCCCCCTTGTTGCCACTTTTCAGAGGAGAGTCAAAGAGAACAACAACTTTCAATTGGCCAGCTTAAATACCTATTCTCATGATTGGATGAACCTGTCTATGAAGTTCCAGGCTTAATGAGCTCAACAAACCAATTGTGTGTCTCAATTAATCAGGTATTCAAATCAACTAAATGACAGGCGTATAAATGTATGCACCTGCCATTTTGACGCATATTGCACATTTTCTGTTAATCCAATTCCGTTATTTGATAGATCAAAATGAAATTGCTAATCGAAACACCCAATCATTTATAAATGAAAATCATGGAAATAGTCATGGGCGCCTTAACTTTTGCATATGACTATACATAGAATAAACATGCACTAACACACGTTCACACAAACACTCACACAGATGCACACACGTTCACACAAACACACAGACTGACTAAACTCACACATCTTACACACACGTTTCTTCTATCGGCCTAGTTTTCATTGTTTGATGTTGTGGAACACGGCAATGAATAGTTACTGAAACCCTTACTACTGCCTCTTGGGAGGTACAGTAGGCCTCTCTCTCACTTTTTCTCTCCGTCTCTCCCATCTTACTAACTGTGGAAACACGTCCACATTCTTCCTTCTCTCTCTGTGATGTGGAAGCTTCAAAGTAGCACCCCGTGGCAAATCTTTACTGGACAAATCAGTTAAAAGCCGGAATGATGCTTGTAACTGTGTGTGTTGTAGCATTGTTAAAGCATTGTGTGTGTGCGTGTGGGTGTGGGGGTGATTGCTTGTGAGAGTTGAACATGTTAGGTGTGCTTACACACGCACAGACTGGTTCACTGAACAAGCAAGCAGTTTGGACAAGCTCTTTGAAAGCCAGTGTAGCGTTCCAAGTTCAGCAGTGCGTGAAGGGTGTTGCGTATGTAATCACAGTGAATGTT
>JACXGM010006087.1:19653-33740 GCA_016801145.1 Umbra pygmaea
TATTGTTTTTGATTGATGTCTCTGTAGACATCTGCTGTTATATCAAAAATGGCAGGATACCCGGCGACCGCTCATTTCTCCTCCAATTTTACATGCGCTGTGAAACACTAGACAATGCGTAAATGAGGCAAAGGGCTTTGCATCAAAACTATGCATATGCAACGCAACTAGCGGATTCGGTGTGATTTGGGCATTAGGCTGCAAACAAAAACATCAATCAGAAAGATAGCAGAAACATTAGGAATGGCCAATTCAACAGTTTAGTGAATTATTAGGAAAAAAAGAACGCACTGGTTAGCTCTGCAACACCAAAAGGCCTGGATTTCTTGGGTAGACAACAGTGGTGGATGATTGTAGGATCCTTTCCATGGTGAAGAAAAACCCCTTCATAACATCCAGCCAGGTGAGGAACACTCTCCAGGAGGTAGGCATATCATTGTCCAAGACCATAAAGAGAAGAATTCACAAGAGCAAATACAGAGGGTTCACCACAAGGTACAAACCATTCATAAGCCTGAAGAATAGAAAGACCAGATTACATTTTGCTAGACAATCTACATAAGCCAGCCAAGTTCTGGAACAGCATTCTTTGAAAGGAGGAAACAAAGTTTAACCTGTACCAGAATAATGAGGGGAAAAACGTATGGAGAAGGCTTGGAACGGCTCATGATCTGAAGCATACCACATACCAATCTGTAAAACACGGTGGAGGCAGTGTGATGGCATGGGCATGCATGGCTTCCATTGTCACTGGGTCACTAATGTTTATTGATGATGTGACAGAAGACAGAAGCAACCGAATGAATTCTGAAGTGTACAGGGATATATTGTCTACTCAGATTCAGCCTAATTCAGCAAAGTTGATTGGATGGCACTTCATTTTACAGATGGACAATGACATAAAACATACTGCGAAATCAACCCAGGAGTTTAAGTCAAAGAAGTGTAATAATCTGCAATGGTCAAGTCACCTGATCTCAACCTGATCTAGCAACATTTCACTTGCTGAAGACATCTTGAGGCAGAAAGACCCACGAACAAACAACAACTGAAGACATCTTGAGGCAGAAAGACCCAAAACAAACAACAACTGAAGACAGCTGCAGTAAAGGCCTGGTAAAGTATCACAAAGGAGGAAACCCAGCGTTGGGTGATGTCCATGCGTTCCAGACTTCAAGCAGTTATTGCCTGCAAAGGATGCTCAACAAAGTATAAAAAAAATTACATTTTATTTATGATTGTGTTAATTTGACCAATTTAATTTGAGACTCTGAAATTAGGGGCTGTGTATGAAAATGGTTGCAATTCCTAAAAAATATCATACAATATTTATATTCAACCTGTTGAATTAAATCTGAAAGTCTGCATTTGAATTGCATTACATTGTTTCATTTAAATTCCATTGTGGTGGCGTACAGAGTAAAAACTGTCAAAATTGTGTCAGTGTCCAAACATTTTCCAGACCTAATTATATGAACACAGATTGAGCAATAAATGGTTACATTATAAAACAGTTATTCTGTAAGTTTTGGCCGTCCTGTGATGATATGCTTTTTCATATCCATGAATTAATGTCCTGGATTAACCTAAGGGCTACATCAGACATTGGGAATTCGACAGATTACAATAATCATTTCTATGAAATATTTGGCAGAGGGACATGCCTTTTGTTCTTTCCTCTTTCATATGAGTGTTCGCTCCTGTTAGTGTTGTCACATGAACCTAATTACCTTGAATCCCTGCTCCCATCAGAGGACCTGGCCTACGAGGTGCGCTGGTACCAGAGGTCGCTGAGAGGGGGACATGAAGCCACCCTCCTGGCCAGCGTTGACCGCTTCGGCCTGGTCAAGAAGGACGTGAGGAACGGCAGCAGCGACGTCTCCCTGGAGCGCATCGCCACACACACCTACACTCTGAACATCTACACCACCCAGGATGAAGACAGTGGGGAGTACCACTGCCAGGCCACTCCCTGGTACTTCTCCGCCTCCACAAAGGCCTGGACACAGGGGGCGGAGCTCACCTCCGCCAGGGTGTTCCTCGCTGTGCGCTTTGCAAGTGAGTATCCGAGGGTGGGGATTACGCGTTGATATCATTGTTCGAGAACTAACCACTCTCTCTTCTGTCTGCAGTGTGGGACTCCCTGAAGCTGCCTTTGCTGTATGGGGCCGTGGCCTCGGCGTCTGTCGCGCTCTTCTCCATCGTCCTAGGGATGGTCTGCGCCCACTGCTGCTGCCGAAACACCACACATACCCCGCGGACGCGCAACAAACTGATGGAGCTGGAGATGGACTGACTAGCACGGGCCCGCTGGAGCGACAACAGCTTCTCCAGCTGATGACTGCGTTGCCATGGCAACGGCCGTTAATCGACCAATCGCAACGCCTCAGGTGCGCGGTGCGGAACTTTTTTTAAATGCACCAATGGGATAGCGGGAGGAGGAACCATAGGAAATGTGGAGCCGTAGATGAGAACTATGAAACAGTGCAGGTTAACTGGTCTGCCAATGAGAACGCATTGATGTGAGCTATTGCACTGAAAAACCCTGGAGTATATCTACGTGAGAGGGGACTTTATCAACACCTATTTTATTTTTTAAACAATACTTTTTTATAGCTTTAAATGGCAAATTCTATGTGTGTGTGTATACAATGATGTCGTTGCCAAACTTGAGGCTGGAAATGAGACACTAACAGTTTTTTCCTGCTCTTTGATGTCATATCCTGGTGTGATGTAATTTGACACCGACTTAACAGCTTCCAGTCGAGTTCCCTGGCGCATGTTGATGACATCAGTGACTCTCCTTTAGAAAGAGACTTTGGACCCATACCTCACCTGCTTTACCCATCTCCCGCTACACAGACTCTGGTGCTAATGCCACTGTGAATGACTAGTATTATTTAGTTACGTTGGGCAAGGGCTAATATGGGGCAAGGTGAGGACCAAGCTTGGCAAAGAGAATAATATTATTTTAGCTGTGACTTAGATAAATGGCATGGTTTTGACTTAAACTATATTGGAGAGAGATATATTTGTGAGTACTATTGAGTGAATTTAGTTTTAGACACTACTAAATATGCAGTCCTCATCTATACTGATATGAAAGAAACTCAGATTATAGATCAAAGCAATATCATTGATGAAGCCAACTGATTTCATTCATGTTATCGTAGATTAAGAAAGAGACTACGCGAGGATGCCAAATGTAAATACAACCCCTACATTTCAGTGGAGAGTGATGAGGAAGGGATCTTGGAAGCAATCTGAAGTCCTCTCCCAGTTTATTAGGGCATGGGGGGCCCTTTCTGCTGTGTGCCTGCAGTTTCTCGCTGCTACAGTAGGTGTTTGTCCATAGAAAGGTCTGTTCTGTTTGCATGGGGCCGGACCACTCAGGCTGCTGTGTGTTCCACTGGGGCTAGTGTTCTGCCCAGACATATTTGGTCAGGTAACAAAGATCTGTCCTAGAGTCCAATCCTACTTATGACCCTGATAGACCCAGAAGCCTGTAGCTGATATCTATTACACCCCCTGAAAGGAAGCCCTGTCTGTACAAACACACACTACTGACACTAACGATATTGAAACATGTACTCACGCACACACACACACAACTAACCAATACTTACACAAGCTGCTTCAATAATACACTCCTGTCCATTGTCAGTTACCCTAACATAAAAAACTCACACACACACAAGCGAACACGAGCGCACACACAGCCTTGTACTGTCAGCCAGCAGCAGCGTGCTTAAATGCACATCTTGAGAGCCACCAGCTGTGTCCGCTCTGGCCGAGTAACAAATGAGGTTTTGGCTCTGGGATCTGGCCTGGTTTAATTCACTAGCGTCTCCAACGGAAGAAGAGCGGCTATATGCCAATCAATGAACCAGGGCTCTATTAAAATACATCTATACCTCCATGCTTAAGCCTTCCGTGGCCAGCCTCTAATCTAACATGGCTGTGTTGGTCGAAGATGTGTCTTACAAGCTGCCCTACATCTGAATGACATCAACATTACCTCAAGGAGGGAGACATGATTCTTGTAGTATTCCTATAAGTCCTCATACTTTATTCCTTTATTCCAGTCATTCATTTTTTGGAACGTCTGATATTCTGCCTGTAGTCAAACACTGTGTGGGTTGGCAAAATGCCCCTAAGCCCTGACCAGTTTTGGTCAGTTTTGATTCCAACAGTGTGATGATTAACAGTAGGTCTGGTTTTGGTGACGCCAATCCAAGGAGATCCCTCGAGTCTACTCTATACAACAGCCACAGATAGCACTAAACACTGCAAGTTTCTTTTTTCAGATACTTTGACATATGTTTTGTAATTTTATTGTGATGACTGATGACATTTTGAAATGGATTTGTAAGTCTTTTTTTGTAAATGTCCATGATTCTAAAACCCAATATGAATTGTTATCTGACATGAATATTGTAAATGATGTGCCATAGTTTCTCTGGGTAACGATCAGTCAGGTTTTTTTATTACTGCCCTCTACTTCCAGTCCTATGAAAAACATCTAATATTTCTGCCAGAATAAATGTTTTATAACAGTGCCATGACTGAAGCTGGTTTGTTACACCCCCATACACACACACACAATCTCTTGTCATTCTTCAGGGAATAGCTTCTGTCCGTTTCTTCCCTCCCGCCCCTTCTCCTCTCTTCTCTCAATTAGAAATGCAGATGAGTTTTATGTTTAGAACTGACTCTGTCAGCCCTCCGTCTCAAGTGGCTTCTTTTCACACTTTCGGTAACACATTCTCTTTTCTTCCTCTCCATCTTTTTTCCACTCCAATTTTCTCTCTCCTCACTCGCCTTCTTTTTACTTCCTTTATGTCTTCCTCTCCAAAAAACTGACCCAGATTTTGGTGCTGTATCTTCTCTGGTTATGCAGGTTGCCTCTGGACTCAGATCATTCAATGATGTCTTTGATCCTTAATAGCAGTTCCTGTTTTGGACTTTCCATCTTGTGATGGGGATCTATTGATGGGGACCGATGACTCACAGCATCTCTCCACCCAGGTTGACTCTGATTGATGTGTTACCCATTGGCTAAACGGAAGGAACACATTTAAAATTTACATTTTTATCATAATTGTGGGATATGCATCTACAACCTGCTGCTTGATGCATGAAGTTTATGATTTTAGTGTGTTATTTCTGCCGAGCTGAAGCATCTGTAGGGGGTCCACACAGACACAGCGTGCCGCTCCCACGGTGCTCGCTGAAGCCAATTTCTCAGTCAACATTCAACTTGAGAGGTATCAGGGGAGAAGGGCCATGGCCTGGAATGCATCAACCACTTGTCAACATCTCTGGCTCACCATGGTAACTACATGACCACAGACATTGGCGTGTAGGGTTGGGAGGAGAAACTCTTGTCAAACAAATCTAAAAAAAGGTACTACAACAAAATCTTTAGCATGCAGTAATCACATTTTGCAAGACCATGATTGATACAAATCTGGCTTTTAGGTTAGCCCAGGGTGCCCATGAAGGGCAGAACAATTGGCAGATTTGTATCAATCATGGTCTTGCAAAATGTGATTACCAGCATTATCCAGATTTAAAACTACCTGGATTGTCATGCTTCGTTGTGCTTTAACGACACCTGGTGGTGACTTGAACACCTGTGAGCTCAATCAAAGTGAAAGGACAGAAACCGGAACAGAATCAATTGTGCTTCAAAAGAGTCATCGCAATCAACTTTTTTGAGTCCCTTGGAAGTTGCTGTAACGAACCAGATGCTTAATTACTTACAATTACTTAACATTACCAAATTGAGGAGAAAAATGGGGTAAGAGCAAACAAAATAAAAAGCATTATGTTAATGTGGTACAATGAGTTCCTTGTCCATGTAAGGAAGAACAACTGTTGATTTCCACTGTGTCCTCAGGCTGTACTGTCACCATCTTCGGGAAATCCTGACTCATAGAAATAGAATCAATAAAAATAAACATCATCCATTTATGTCAATGTTAATTCAATAGTGGTTGGCCTGGGGATCCAACATGGCCGTGAGCAAGTAGTTTGCGTTAGGAGTTGCTCTCACTACAAAATGCCATAAACTCTGTTTTTATAACTGTAAAAAAAAATGTATCAACTATATTGCATTTAAAACATAAATAACATAAATGTCGACACGAAAGACGACAACTAAAAAGAATCCTGACAAAAAGGGAGAAACACTGGAAGAAGCTAACATTGTGTTAAGCACAGAATCTATGGCTAATGAGGAAGATGAGGTGATGAAAGCCATTTCAGACTTAAAATACTTCCAAATTTGATGGTGTGCTGTCTGCCATACAAGACATTCAGACTGAGATTTGTGATTTTGGAGGTAGACTTTCTGAAGCTGAACTTTGAATTAGCAGTACAGAAGATAACATCAGTGGTATGCAAAAAAAGGGTGCAAACTTTGAGGGAACCAAGTCGAGCTGCTCAACTCCAGATTAGAGGATTTGGAGAATAGAAATAGACGATGCAACCTGCGCCTGATAAACCTCCCTGAAAAGGCAGAGGGGAGAAATGCAGTCAGATTTCTGGAAGAATGGCTGCTGATGTGTTTGGAACATCATTATCAAGTCCAGTTACAACTGAACCAGCACATTGAATTGGCAGACTCGCAAACAGGCATGCAAATTAACAAAAATATCCCCGAATGCTAATCCTGAAGTTTCTAAACTTTCAAGATCGACAATGATTAATGGGGGCTGCCAGCGAAATGAAAATGTTTTACTTAGTCATTTTTTTCCCAGATTTTTCAGCGGAGGTGCGCAAGCAACAAACAGTTTGATGGGGTGAAGAAGATTACAGAGCAAAATTGATTCTCTCCCGCAATGTACAAAATACCATCTGCAACTCGCCAGAGGAAGTGGAGAAACTTATTGAAACCAATGACACAGGAGAGCAAGGAGACATTGAACAGTAGGATACTGTGAACTGTGTGATGGTGTTGATTTTGTGGTTGCTGGCTAGCCCACTTTCTTGTTCAGCCTTACATGATAACGAAATTACTAGTTAAACTGTATTATGTAGGCTGCTTATTCTCAGTGTGATTACGTACTGTGTTTTTTAAATTATTTATATTAAGGTTATGTTGACCTGGTTAGATTGTTAATTCTCTGGGTAAAAGTTTAGACTATCAATGGAGTTGGTATGACAATATATAGAGGGGATGTTTTGGAGTGGAGTGACGGTAACGTTAGCGAACAGCGGTAACCTCTGCTTGTAAGAGTTGCTCATTATAGAAGGATCAGTCGAGTCCACTGTTGTATCTTTCATGTGCGGGGTGGAGGAAAAAGGGACACAGGTTTGTTTGGGTTAAACGCGTCCAAGAGCCTTATTTTGTAAAATGTTTTTTTTTCTCCTTATCGCAAAGTTGAATGATTTTAAAGTTCATCCGCTTTTAATAAAATGGTATTACTATTTTTTGACCAATCGCAGGCAGCAGGTTAGTGTTAATTGAATTCAGAACTTTGAGCACTGGAGCCCCTCAGGGCTGTGTTAGTTCACCGGTTCTTTTTACTTTGTACACAAATGAGTACAGAAGGCGTTATTCTAATAACCACATTATAACATTTTCAGATGATACTGCAATTTTAGGTTTACTAGGGAAGGAAGGGAATTTGTCTGAATATCTTTCAGAGATTGGAAGTTTTGTGAAATGGTGTGAGGACAACCACCTAGCTGGTGATCACAGGCCTGTGAGGATAACCACCTAGCTCTGAATGTCAATAAGACAAAGGAGATGGTATTTGATCACAGGCCTGTGAGGATAACAACCTAGCTCTGAATGTCAATAAGACAAAGGAGATGGTGTTTGATCCCAGAGGAGTTGATGATCACAGGTCTGTGAGGATAACCACCTTGCTCTGAATGTCAATAAGACAAAGGAGATGGTGTTTGATCCCAGAGGAGTTGATGATCACAGGCCTGTGATCATCAATAATTAAATTATTATCTTGGGGTCTTTTTTGATAATTCACTGACATGGAATATCCAGGTAGATAGTCTTTGTAGTAGGTTACAACAGCGGTTGCACTTTTTCCGTCATCTGAGACTTTATGGTGTTGATCAAAAATGTATGCTAATCTTCTATCAGGCAGTCTTCGAAAGTTTAATTAGATATAGCATTACAGCCTGGTTTGGTAATCTGTCTGTACAGCGTAGAACGAAGTTGATCAGGATGATCCACACAGCTTGGAAAATTATTGATGCGAAAGAACAGATGTCATTGCAGATAATTTATGAACAGGCTACATTAAAACAAGCTAAAAAGATTGTATGGGACCCATCTCATGTTCTGTACATTGAGTATGAACAGGCTACATTAAAACAAGCTAAAAATATTGTATGGGACCCATCTCTTGTTCTGTACATGGAGTATGAGTTGCTGCCCTCTGGGAGGAGGTTTAGAACCACTCGTTGTAGACTGAACAGATTTAAAAATTCATTTATCCCTGTGTCCGTAAAGATGTTAAATAGTGGTGGTATGTAGCTGTAACACCTTATTTATTCATTTTCGTCAGGTGTGCTGTTTAATGTGTGTTGGTTAATGTGTGTTGGTTAATGTGTGCTGTTTAATGTGTTCTGTTTAATGTGTGCTGTTTAATATGTGCAGTCCAATGTGTGCAGTCCAATGTGTGCAGTCCAATGTGTGCAGTCCAATGTGTGGTGTTCAATGTGTGCAGTCCAATGTGTGCAGTCCAATGTGTGCTGTTTAATGTGTGTTGGTTAATGTGTGCTGTCTAATGTGTGCTGTCTAATGTGTGCTGTTTAATGTGTGCTGTTTAATGTGTGTTGGTTAATGTGTGCTGTCTAATGTGTGCAGTCCAATGTGTGCAGTCCAATGTGTGCTGTCCAATGTGTGCAGTCCAATGTGTGCAGTCCAATGTGTGCTGTCCAATGTGTGCTGTCCAATGTGTGCTGTCCAATGTGTGCTGTCTAATTCATGTACTGACTGACTGCAGCATGGGTGATGGCCCAAGACCTTATAATGGCCTCCTAAAGCTGCTGTTTTGATTTAAGCATTTCACAGATTCATGAAAATTTTAATGTTTTCATACCTTGTCCAAGGCATTGCACTATTTGATGCTTTTTCCGCAGCAAAGAGATCCTTTGTCTTTCCCATATTGCTTGAAACCTGTGGCCTGCTTAATGATGTGGACCATCCTTCTTAAGTAGTTTTACTTTAATTGGACTCACATGACAAACTAATCATCACAGGTGTCTGAGATTGATTTTAGTGATCCAAAGAGCCCGGAGACACAATACCATCTCTGAGTTTGATTGATTGAAAAACTAAATATTTATTGTTTATGACACTTAATTCCAATTTGCATTATTTGGAACATAGTGTGAAGTAAAACAGGTCATGCGTAGACTAAATCAACTGAAAGCAACTATTGTGTTCTTACAAGAAACACATTTAATATCTAGTGAACTACAGAAATTACAAAGAAGATGGACTTGACAGGTATTTGCATCATCATATGCATCTATTGCAAGAGGGATAGTAACATTGATTCACAACTCTTCCATCTGAAGTATTGAATGTCATATCTGACAAGGCAGGCAGATATTTAATTATTCAAGGGCTACTCACTGACAAAAGTCAAAAGATAAGTCTTGTAAATATATAGGGGCCAAATTCAGATAGACCACAAACATCCAAAATGGTTGAATAGAATAGAATTTGTGGGTACTAACATTGATTTATTTTTCTAAATAAGTGCTTCTGTAAGATGGGAGACTTTCAAAGCTTACATTAGAGGACAGATGATTAGCTATACAAGCTCTATAACCAATGATGTTAATTTAAAATTGAGATCTCTTGATGACGAAATCAATAAGCTGGATAAAGAAACCTATGACGATGTTACCAGCAGCGGGCCGTGCAGTGACGTTTGTGTATGCACTGGCATTCTGCCAGCAACACTTAAAATGCCTTCACAGGTCCGGTATAAGGATACATTCTCAAAATAATAGCCTGGTAAAGGCAATGATCTACACGCTAGCAACTAATGGATGGTACCCTTTGAAAGAGGAGATTTGGCTGCAAATATTAAGTGGTAGATTGTCTAAATGGGTTCATCAGAGCCGGAGATATCACACATCAAGCTTTTTGACTTATTTGATATGCTCTTGTAATATGGCTGTGGACCTAAACATTGTCAGTGTATTAAATTATTGTGTTGTGAATCATTAGCGGAAATTGTTACAAACAATTTAATTTCAGAACCCTTCATTCCATCTCGTGGTACACGACAGGGTTGTCCACTGTCCCCCCTACTATTCATGATGTCTATTGAACCCCTGGCAATCACCATATTAATCTTAAATACTCTTCCTCAATTAAACAGAAAAAAATTATTTAGCAATCCATCACCCTTTTGCAGTATCTAAAATCGGGTTTAAATATTTGGGGATTATTCTCACTCCTCAAATAAAGAACATAGTCCCACACAATTATGACCTTGTTGTTTCACATGTAAATGATACTTTGAAAAGATGGATGTCTGTCCCCCTCACATTAATAGGCAGAATCAATGCCATTGAAATGAACATTCTCCCAACAGTTCTATATTTGTTTGTCAATTCCTCAGTTCTTTTTCTCTACCATGAGGAAAACATTTCATTTTGGAATAAAAGTCGACCAAGATTGCGCTTAACCTTATTTCATTTACCTTATGATAGGGGAGGTTTGCAGTCCCCAACCTACTATGGTATTTCAGAGCAGCCCAAGTTAGAGCCGCACGTTTCTGGTTCTCTAACCCTTCAAATATGTCATGGGTCCAGATAGCCCTTTCACCTTTTGTTCCTCTATCTTTGGACAGATATCTATACTCCAACTCTCTTAAAATGCTTAAGCAGAATAAAATCAATACATTTGTTAAAACCACAATTACAGCTTGGTATGCGTCACAAGAGATTGTTTGAGAACCAAGGGATATATTACATTTCTCTCCTACCTACCTAATGCAAGATTTACACCAGGTACATCGGACCCAGGTTTCAAGCTTTGGGCACAGCTTGGTTTACAGAAGATTTCAGATTTCTTTAAAGACAACACCTTTATGCCTTTTGAATATCTGAAAGACAAGTTTGAGATTCCTAGGAATCGTTTGTTTAAATATTTTCAAAAACACTTTATTCTAAAAAACAATCCTATCAACCTCCTGCTTTAAATGGTAATGCCCAAATCCCATGCTTAAGGGATAATCTCAAAAGTATATACCGGTAGTAAGTTGCTAAAGTCATCAAGAGAGTCCTCAGACTATAATAGAATGGCCTGGATGGAAGATTTTCAGACAGTCATTGCAGAGCTGGAAAGGAAAAAAGCATGTTGTCAAGCACAAACTATGACTATTAATAGTAGAATGAGGTCAATTCAATATAACTGGCTCGTGAGAACATATATACTGTAACTCCTGAAAAACTCCATAAGTTTAACCCTAACATTCTGGACACTTGTATAAAATGTATGTCAGAGAAAGGAACTTTGTTTCATTGTATCTGGACTTACAAACATATTCAAGACTTTTTGAAGGGCATAATTGAGATTATTTCCCGCGTATTTCAGAAAGAAATTCCTGTATGCCCAGAGATCTCTATCCTTGGTCTTATCCCAGAGGCATTATCCCTTAGAACTCATGAAAACAAACTGGTCAACCTCTGCTCACTACACGCAAAATAGCTTATTGCTAGACAGTGGAAAATTGTTTGTTGTCCATCTGTAACCTTATGGGTAAATTAACTGTCTTAGCGTAAATTAATGTATAGCTGTTGAAAGGCTTACAAATGCCATTATGCACAAAATCTATATTTTACATAAAATGTGGGATTCATACATTACATTTTTAGAACCAAGTCCTAGTAGTCCTAGTAATCTCTGTCCTTAAAGGTTACAATAACAAGTGAGACTGTACCCTCATATATATGTTTTTGGTGTTTGTGTTTTCTGTTTCTTTGTTTGTTTGTTTGTTTGTTTGTTTAAGTGTTATATTGTTACTTTTATTGTAAACCAGTATTATTTCTATTAATATTGTCTTCTATTAACAGATGGCTCAAAGTTTGTGGGTGGGTTGTTGGGAGGTGGGCAAGAAGTGTATCTTTTTGATGTATTTGAATACATATGTTGAAAGAATGTTGGTTGTTTGAAGTCAATAAAAACTTAAAAACTAAGGATACAAACAAATTTGTGGTTGGCCTAATAAGCCCTTTGCTAATGATCGTAAAACCATATAATGTAGCACAAGTCACATCATGAGCAAAAGCAAACAAAAACACACCCACATTCAACATCACCTTCCCCCTTCAATTGTAGTACATTTTCTGAATCAATTTGATCTTCCTACATTAGATGTTAAAGGTGTAATTTGTAGATTTGAGCCTTAACAGCGCAACTACTTTGTCTTTCATGTGATCAACTTACAAATGCTATAATAACGGTAAAACTTCTCAATGTATATGGAATAATAATAATAATAATAATAATACACATTGATAATAATGATACCCTACACTGTTCATTGCTTTGTTACACACAAAATCACTGACTAAAATGCATAATTTATATCAAAGACTGACCGGAACATGCCCATTGACAAACACTGTGGAACACTACTCCCCATGTCCTCAAAGCAATTAGCTTTATAATTTTTTAAATATCTTGAAATAAATGTTCTACAACTTATTTCTCTTTTCACTGAAAGACAAATAAGTTCTGTGTGTTAATTCTGCAAAGTTCTACACAGGTGGCTGGTCTGCTTCAAATCCTAAAGTTTATTGATCCATTCATACATCTGTCATATCTACTTTGTATGCTCAATGAATGCTAATAGCCTGAAGGATGCTATACTGAGGACATTTAGTTGTTCTGTCCATTGATATGTGTCAATATTGTAGAGGAAAACTTTGGTACACTTTATCAAAAAACATAAAGGGTATGAACAGAGGGGTATTCCATAAAACTTGTTTAGAAAACAAGCCAGGCTTATTGTGGTTAGTCAGGCTTATTTTCAGTGACTTCCGTTCCATAAAGCTAACTGAAAATAGTTCAAACTCAGTTACCCTGGCAACTTATGCTGGGAAACTAACCTGGTCCAGGGCAGGCTAAGTGTCAGGCTAAGCCATAGAAATTGAATATATATATTCCATTTATATGGCTTAGCTTGACACTTAGCCTGTAGTTGTTTGCATTTGTTACACTTTTTGTGTGTTCAAATGTGTTACATTTATTATTGAAGTGCATTTGCTTTAATTTTTGGACTGATAATGGTTACATGATATGAAATGGCAGCATGTCAGAGTGTCTGATGTAATATCATCACATTCCAAGCACAGGTCAGTGTTAGTGGTATTCCAGACACGCATCAAGCTAGGCTTAGCCCATAGAAATGGAATATATACTCCGTTTTCTTCAGCAACACTAGCAATACGAACGCAGAGTTTTTTCATAGTTGAACGCAGATTTCTTTTCTTCAAAATAACAGCGCTCATTCCAATGCATGAAAAAATCGTTGTAAATTCATTTGAATGCGAGTGAATTATAATCGAAAACAATTGTGTTATGTGTTTAAGGAACTATTAAAAAAGTTTGAAAAAAAGATTAATGTTTTTAATAACAATTGTAAAAGATATGCAGTACACTCAATTTTATGAATATTGTCTCATATAAACTAAACTATTCATTGTGCCAAAACCTGTGCTATGGATAAATGTTCAATAGGATGTGTTTAATCCAAATAGTCTAAATCCCTCGAGTACTTGTGGCAGTATAGCCAAAAAATTGATTTGATTATAATTCACTAGCTTTACAATGAATTTACAATGATTATTTCATGCAGTGAAATGGGCGCTATTATTTTGAAACAAAAATGTAATTTTTTCTTCACATAAATTGCTGCTGTCAAAGTTAGTCATTATTTTCTCTCTCTCTCTCTCTCTCTCTCTCTCTCTCTCTCTCTCTCTCTCTCTCTCTCTCTCTCTCTCTCTCTCTCTCTCTCTCTCTCACACACACACCCACACACACACACACACACACACACACACACACACACACACACACACACATACAC
>JACXGM010006088.1:0-33624 GCA_016801145.1 Umbra pygmaea
ACACACACACACACACACACACACACACACACACAGTACACACACAGTACACACACAGTACACACACAGTGCACACACAGTGCACATTTCATTCATCAATCATGGTTCTGACATTAGTGTGACACAAAGCTCCAGACAGTATAAACAGACAGCCTTGGACTCCCCTGGTCAAAGAGGCACAGTTTGAACTTCAGAACAGCTCTTCTTACAAAAAGTAAATTAAAAGCCACGGTGAGCAGCAGAAGGTTGGGACGATGGATTTGAAATACCGACCAAATTATTAAGGGGGAGCTTGGACCCAAATCTATTCCCATAAGCTAACCCCCCCGCAATCAATTACCGGGGTTAAAATGAGGAGTTTGGACGAGAGAAGAGGTCCGACTGCAGTGGTTATGAAAAGAGGTGTGTGTCAGGGGAGAAGATTGTGCACCCGTGCGTGCGCCGGTGTGTGCCCCTGTGAAGAACTGTTTTTAAAAGTCAAGCTGAAAAGTGACAATGATGAAAGGAAGCAAGTAGATAACGTGGGTGACAAATGCCCAAACTCCAAACAAAATGTTGAACAATGACACCGCAGCTATGGTTAGCCTTGACAAGTCCCGGAGTGAAACGGCACAGCCACAAAACATGAGCACAACATACAGCCTTGAACATTATACATTCATCTGTAGTGTTTACACCCATTTGGTTTATTATTGTTACGACTCCTTCTTTTAAACTACTAATGTATAGACATGATCTAAAAACGAGTGATTGGGCCTATGCCATTCTTCGTGTAACAACGCTTTGCTCTGAGGGAACACATAGCTAGCCCCCTGATGAGAGAGACTGCTGCGGATGAGGAAGGCATTGGAATGAGAACAGCGAGGATGAGTCTCCGGCAGAGATGAGGAGGGGGTAAAGGAGGCGCAAGAGGTGTAAAAATGCTACAGCGAGGAAGAATTATTCACTCTCGTAAAGAGCCATTCAGAAAAGTGCTGAACAAAACATCACTCAGACCCTGTTCTTCTGCTGACACAAAGACATCCACTAAGGATCTCAGTCTAGATGGAGATTCATCAACCAGCTCTGAGTGTATCGGTGACAAAATCTGTTTTATTTCCTGATTGGCAGTTTATAAGCAGTAGGATAGAGGGTTATATCGATATTATGGCAGTAAATAATTCAACGGTATTCACCTTATCAGGGAAACGCTGCATAGTGGTCATTCTCTATGTTCTCTGTCTCTTTTATGCTCTTGTCAATTGCCTTCTCTGGCAGAGCAGAAATCTCAAACCCTTCCCGTCAATTCAATGTGGGAAGACGAATAGGGCTAATAAACAATACATTTGTTCCGCAACGTGCTGGGATGTGCAAAGTACTGCAACTGGGCTGTGCCTAAATAAGGCTGCTAAATAGGGATAAACCTCGTTTACCTGACTACATGATGTCAAATCAAGAGACAGGGTTGAGATCAGCTCAGCTGCGGGAGGACGCAAAAGAGAAAAGAGAATGTGAATAGTTTATTATGACAAGTAGACAATTCGGACCGCGGTTTAAAAGGGAATGGTGAGCCAGTCACTTGAGAGTCATTTCAAGTCCCTGGGTATTAACTGAGACACCAAAAGGTTTGAGTCGAGTAAACAAAATGAGGGAACATTAGAGATAATTGGGCAACTCGATCCTGATATGGCTGACAAATAGGCAGAAATTGAGGTCAAGAGGGGGGCATGTGGACATTAGGAGGGCTTGATGAGAGAGGAGGGGGAGTTAATGAGAGGGGGAGGGGCGGTCCAACCAGGTCAGAGACAAGAAAATTTAATTTCACTTCTGTCAAGGTGTCCTGCCGGAAACATTAGGATGCAGCTTAGGAATATACTTCTTAACCAATCTGAAAGGACGTTTTTTCAAATGTTTCTCTCTGCCGCTCTCTCTTGGCTTCTCTCTCCCTTTCTCTTTCACGGCCAGAGTCGGTCAATTTACCGGTCCAAATCGCTTTCCATTTAAGCAGCCATTCTAGGTTCCTGGATGGGAAAACAACCTACCATCAATTAAATCTGGACATAGGAGAATGGCTTTAAACAATAATTGCTTTTATCAGAGCGAGACAAAATTAAATGTAGAAATGCATGGGGAAAATGGTCGCCGCAATATGGTGGACATTTTTATGTTGAACGCCTACAACTGTCAAACATCCTAAAGCACTGACGCTGTGACAGAATTAAAAACAAGTGGGAGTTGCTAATTGTTATTGCATTTTGTTTTTACAACAGAACGATGATAATTGTGTACAATAGTTTTGTTATTTCTTTAAGAACTGGTGGGAATACATGCAAATACGGTATATATTTTATTTATATATACAAAACACTTTTCATTCTTAGAGCTCAAACTAAAACAAAAACTACAATATTTAAAAATTATTTAATGGGACAAAAGGAACCATTAGTTATTTTCTATCCTCTGTTTTACTTGTTCGGTGTGTACAGAAGGACCATTTTCTCTTTATTATACCACTGGCAATCGATTAAGGCTGTGCCAACACTGACTTCTTGGTCTTCTCTCTTCTCTTGGTCTTCACGGTACATTCCTATCTTTCTTGTTTGTCTTTTTCTTAGTCTGACCAGAGAGTTTCAAACAAGTAAGCTTTAAGTAACACACTGTCTACTCAATGAATTTTCTAAGCTTTTCGCGGCAAACATTCAACAAAGGCAGAGGACTTACGGCATAACATGAAAAGCACTCAAGCTTGGAATTATTGTAGTAAAGAAGAGCTGTGTGTATTTGACACTAGCTCACTGTAGTCACATGACGACTCTGGTTGAAAACCTACCCTTGAGGATTATTTTGCATCTTAGAGATACCTTTGTTACTTAAAATCAAGTTGATTTATTTTTTATAAAAGTATTAACATGGGAAAATAGTAAAATATTTTATGTTGAACCAAATATTACACTTCTTAAATTGACAGAAAACACAAATGTGACCACACATGTTCTTTTATCACAGATGCAAAAAATTTGCAACGTTAAAATATTTAAAAAACTGCTAAAATAAAGGTGCAGTGAGTAGGATTCTTGCATTATAAAATAAGTATTTAATACTGTCCACAACATAAATTTCAGTAATGGTGGAAGGACAGTTTTTCACAATATTTTTTTCCAATAATAATAATAAACATTTTTTTTACACACAAAAGCACAGCAAACATTTGAATTTATATTGATCAACAACAAATAAAGTGGCACAAGACACTGATAATCAATGTTAAAGCATTTCCACGTTGCGCTTCCTGTTTACTTCATACTTTAGTTAATCATAGTCCAATCTAAATGACTATTTCATATTGTATGTTTTCAAAATATAGACTTTACAGCTTTTGTAAGATGGTCACTTAAGAGAATAAACAGCAGGTCTTATGGGGTAGATGTATATAATATACTTACATCTGGCACACTCAACTACTTAGTATATGTATTGTTAATATTAGTGCTCTCAAACGATTAAGATAAGTAATCACGATTAATCGCATTATTTTCTGTAGTTAATTGCGATTAATCCGAATTTTTGAATATGTTCAAATTTGGACCTAAATAAAAAAAACTGTTTTAAAAGCAGTGTGTTTTGTTAAGAAGTCTATTGTAAACCATAGGCAATGCTCAACTAGGAATTAACTAAATGCAGTAGCTGTCCTTATCCAAGTTGGCTCAAAAACAGGTTGTCATGGCCTTTAAATATTGCCCTTCAAATAACCCATGTAAATCTAAATAATAGGTTTCTGGTTTCTGATCCCATCATTCTACCGTCTCCTATCACTGAGCTGTTGATCAAGGTACCATGTAGAATCATTGTTATATTTCACTACTGTACAAAATTCATCTGCTCTATCTGGGGAGGACCTGGGTGTGCAGGCATTTGTTCCAACCCATGTCATGGTCTTGTCCAGTAGCTAATGTTTACTACAGTGTAGTTAAAATGGGGCTAGGCCACCTTTGAGACATGTAACATTAAGACAAAATACTTATGCGCTAGATTCCCAGCTGCAAAAGCCATTGTGGTCTTGCTCAAGACTGGTGCGCCACCAACTTGCCGCTGGTTTGGTTGTCCTAGGGCTTGACTCCTACCTTTTGCCTGATATAGAGCAATCGATGGTGCACTATTGGATGGGGTTGGGCTTGTCTGTTTGTTTGTGAGCTTGTGTAATTGAGTGTAAAATAATGCATACAAAAAAGGAGAGTGTGCAATTATACAACACTGACCTAGTTGATACTAATAACTAATCTGCACCTTAAAAAGGGTAGCTCTACAAACGTTAACCAAAGGGAGGTGTAATATTTACATAGTATGGAATATGTTGTTTAATTCTGCTAATTTAATGTTTTGGTGGAATCGCGAAATTTGATAGCAAATTTAATGCTTAGCTAAACATAATAGTACTGACATACCATTCTACAAGCTAGGTCTTAGAATTTACTAATTAGTTGGTTGTCTATCATTCTTATAAGCAACGGGCCTACCTGATAGTGAAGTGATGCCTCGCTTTCACACTCTTCAAGTAACAACAAAGTTGTTTTGTTGGAAGACTTGGATAGGGGATGCAAGGAGATATAACCCCTACAAATGTCCAAATGTCAAATATATAACCAACTTTGTACAGTGCATCCTATGAAGGCTACTAATGTATAACGCGCTGTTTGGCAGGGTCCACTAAAACAAGGTGGGTAAATAAAGTGAAATCAGGATTCACAACATCAATGACAGCTCTATATTGCTCTATAAAAACGTCTACCAGAAATGCTCTGTAGACCTCCTGCACAAGTCAAATGTTCGAAAAGTGTCAGAAAAGTTATTAGAAGTCTGGTACAGCACTAAAAGAAACTCAGTCAAAAATCAAGCACTTGCTATGGATGGTACTAGCTGAAAAATTATAATGATGCGGCAACAAAAATTTATTAACGGCGTTAAGGATTCTAAATGAATCGCCTGCATTAACGTGTTTATTTTGACAGCCTTAGTAAATCTAGGTTTAATTACATTAGAATTGGCTAAATTTTTTAAATTTCGCAAAATGCCGAGATATATGTTTGGAATGTGATAAAACACAAGATATTAAATCAGGTTCGATACCAAATTGTTGCTCCATCAATTCACATCATTCTACACAGTTCTGTTTAAATTGCAGCTCCCTCAACACAATATAAAAATGTAATTTTTCTTAATTGGCTTATAGTGAATAATAGAATGCATATTAAAACATGTTATATGAGATGCCTTGGATATATATCCGAGATGCGAAATCGTAACATAATAAAGACAAACTGGATCATTTGTAAGTCCATCAAGGAAGTATTTAGCTAGATACTAGGCATTGGTTTAATTCTGCAGATATACAGTGCTGTCCATAAGTATGTTGACACTGACATGAGTTTCGTTGACCAAAAGAAATGGTCCCGACTAAAAAAAACTATTCCAAGTATTAATTAAACTATATAATTAAATGGGTACTAAGTACAAAACTTGCTATTTGTAAATGGTTCATTCAATAACGATTGAAACACTAATTATAAAGCTGACAATCTGTACTTCCCCCATCATCTATGTATTATTTCAAATGAAAGTCTGGGAGTAGACCCAAAACAACAATACTTATTGAGTGCAATGTATTTTTAAAGCAAATGTCAAAATACTTCACATTGATAGTTTGACAAGCTTTTTTCAGAAAGTAGTTATTGAATTTAATTGTTATTATTTACAGATTATGCTAGCAACACGTTTCGCTTGATTCTTGCTTAACGTTATATTTTCAATAGAATCTTGTATTTTAAGGTGTCCTGATGAAAAGGTATATCCATTGCTGTGTAGCAAAAATACCTATGTTCTTTATATTATGTTGGAAAAAATATCCAAGGTTCTACAGAACAATGAAATTTATTCTGTAAGAGGAGGATGTATTTGAAAATCACATGACCGAACGAAGGAGCTGCATTCTGGTTGGCCCGTGAGGGTAGGGCACAATTAACCACAATGGTTTTTAATCATGCTATTCTGTCCCTTCCCAAAACATCAGGCCAGGCTGTAGCATAAGGAAGGGCAGGTTTGGAACCAAAGTAACACTGGGGAAGGAACACACATTCAAGCTGTGATTATTGAGTACAATGACCGACAGATGACGGACATTGGAACAAAAGTCACGACTGCCTAAAAAGAAAATCTGTGAGAAGGTAATACAAATCATCTGAGTTGTTTCATCTAACCTGATTTTTCCTTTAGCCTCTTCCCCAGTGTGTTTGTTTCAGTTAACTCCCCTATTGTTGTGTTTAATGTTGGTTGTTTTAATTTACTTTAATCTACCTAGTAGTACTATGGAAGATGCATTGACCTGTTCAATTTTAATGAAAATCCTTATTTCATTCAAAATAATGTCCTGCTTTGGTTTAGGGCTCATTCCTTCTCCACCATCCTTGTTATGGTTAATGTGTTGTCTATACCGACTGATAACAATTCCTTACCAAAACTGGGATTTTTGCGCAGGAGGTTCACTGCAATAGGAAACAACTTGATAGATTACATGAGTATAGCATTCAAGCACTAACAAATACTAATAAATACAAATAATAAAAACAAAATAATACTAAGACTGCACTTTTTGTCGATCGTGAGTGTTTATGTGACATGTTCTATAACGACAACAAAATACACACCTACAGAGAAAAAAACTGTGATACTAATACATGAAAGTATTCTCCACAGCTGTAATAATATGTATTTCCCCACTTGCCCAGCACAAACATAGCCTACGCCTAATCAACAATATTGCCACAATCTGGCAGATCTTTAAAATGGCATTTTGCTTTCCTGCTTTATACAGTATGTGGCCCGAGCAATGAGAAGGAAATCAATAAAAGCTGTGATGTGGACAATATTTAGCAGACCAGACAGAGTTCAACAGGCCTGTTCTTCCTGAACACCATCAAAAGCAGACTACCACTACAGACTGGCTCCACCAATGTGCTTCTGGGCCAACACTGGCACCAAACACCAGTCGGACTGCCAAATAGATGCTAAGTTTATTTCGTAGAATTATTTAACATGACAATTTATTTGTTTATGTTTGTTCCCCGGGAGCGTCTGCTGTTGCCAGAAAAAACTCTGATATTGAAGGGGATTTTCAGCATCAGCTACAGAGTTGGCAGGGCAGAGTAATGGATGACACACACAGTCACACACACAAACACACACACGGAATAGAAAACAAGGAATTTGTAACTTCATTGATGAATATTCCCTCCCATTATGCAGTTAAGTACAATTTCACTAAAATGAAGCAGGGGAAAAGACCAGGAGCATTGGAAATGCATCTTGGCCTAGAGCAGGAAGTCATGATCATCAATAGGCAGTCCCTTCCAGCCCCTCAGACAGACAGAGAGCCACGGACGAGCAGTGAGCCTCAGAGGCAAACACAGGAACTCATGAATAAGATTTCACTCACATGGAGAGGGGAGGTTATTGGCACATTGCAGGAGACGTCAACTCTCCATCCATGGAAATGAAGTACAAAAAGCCAGAAGATTAAGGATTAAGAAAATGAGCTGATCGCAAATGTCAACAGTTTTCTTTGTTTAGTCACTTTGGCCTCACTTAGCAAAACAACATCTAAGAATTAAAGAAACAAGGAAAGCGCTGGAGTGGTCCATGCTAGGGTCCAGAAATAGCTGTAACAATGTATGAGTCCATTCACAGCGTTGCATTAACAAAAATGGTTAATACCATATTTCAGGGGTGCACATTATTTAGTTCACAACATTGTAATATCATGGATGAATTCACTCACAGAATTGTACTATGGATAAGACCATTCACAAAATGTCTGGAATAGCAGCCAGAGTTTCAGCAAAAGCTAAGTAGTAGTATGGATGAGTCCATCCAAAGCAGTAGCACTACAGTTGAGTATATTCACAGCATTGTACTATGGATGAGCTCCTTCACAGCAGTGAATGAGTTAATTTGCTGCAATAGTGCCATGGATGAGTTCTTTTGCTGCAGGAGTACTATGCAAGGGCTAGGGAACGGGGGGGGGGGACAGGTGGAACATGTCTCCACCAAAGTTACAGACAGGCAATGTGGTCCCCCAAAATAATAGAACAATTTGTGAAAAATGTATGGCATGTCCCCCAATTTGTACCTGTTACTACACCCTTGGTACTATGGCTACTTGTAAGTGCATTCACACACTGTATGGTGGATGAGATTCTTCATAGCAGTGCACCATGGATGAGTACATTTAATGCAGCAGTACCATGGATGAGTACATTTAATGCAGCAGTACCATGGATGAGTACATTTAATTTTGGCTAATAACGTTCCACATGGCAATAACAATTTAATTTGCATTCTTGGTAGAGAAACTACATCATCAAACCATTAGAAATATACAGGGCCTTATTTTAACGATCTTAAACGCATGTATCAAACGCAAAACGCAAGTGACTTTGTGGGCAGATCTTGAGCGCTGTTGCTATTATATTGGCAAGGTAAATGACTCTTGCGCCCGACACAAATCTAAAATGGGTAGGTCTGAAGTAGCTACATTAATCATAGGTGTAGTTTAGGCATAATGTGCAATAAACCAATCATAGCGTCATCTCACATTCTTTTTAAAAGCAGGCGCGCTTGTTCCATGGTGGATTGCTATTATAACGTTGGATTGCTATTGATTTTTCTTTTTTACAAAAAGTTTATAAAGAAATGTCACAAAGACATACTTTCCGGTGTTTTGGGCTCACTCTCACTGAATCTAGAAGTTATGAATGCATGGTGATATTTTTGCAATGTAGTCTAACATTAGGCTGAGATTACTTTTGGGTCAAAAAAAGCTCTTTTTTGAAAAATTTTCTGTCAAAAAAGCTCTACTCTCCCATTCTACTGCTGAGGCATTTGGGTTAAGTGGCAACGGCACATGCATTTCAACATCACGTCCCTTAAGTCCTCTAATATTTCCTCATTTATGTCATCAAGACATCCATGATTCATGGAAATGTTGTATAAAACAAAACAAGCCACAAAGAATGCTGTGACTTTTTGAGGACTACTGTAAAGTGCCTCCTGTCCTATCCAAACACCTGAAGCGCATTTTCAGTATGCAGAATGTTCGTTCAATTACACTGCGTGTTTGTGTGCATTTTCAATTGAACAGCATTTCACACACTTTTGTTGGCATCATAAATGTTGGCATCATCCATGTCTTTAACGGATAGCTGTTGTCTCCTTCACATCCACCCATCCAAGGGGGGATTCCCCTCGAAAATGGCAGGAATGGCAGAGCTGCAATTCATAAATGAGTCGTGGCTTGAGCAAGTCTAATTTGCAAAGACATGGGTGATTTTACTATTAGCATCGGAAATGACATGTATGTTGATTGAATGGGTTCCATTGCGGTTGATCTATATCAGTGTGAATAATTCAGCCTGAATAATTTGGGATAATGTGTACACTAGATTTATGCCTATTTTTTCACATCTTAATGGAAACCACAATTATTTCCATCGTGTGGTAATATTTTTCCTAATTATGTATGGTTTGCAAAAATGGGAACTGCTCTGTCTATGTAGATGAGAGAAGCAAAGTGTATAAAATAGCATCTGAATAATGTGCTACTGACTTTAAACTAGGTTTTTCCTGGTCTATGGCGGAATTGTTTTCTGAAACTGCTAAATAGCACCAGGGAACTTTTGCGCCGGAACACGCTTCATTTTTTCGCTGAACCGCCCCCGGGACTTCAAGTACATTCCCTAATTTACCAACACGCGTCTGAAAAGGGAAAAGTCCACTGTGCATCGGGTGCAAAATAGGAATAATACATGCATCAGTGGAAAAAGGCAATTGCCCACATTCTTTTTAAAAGATCTAGCTTTTGATTTAGATCGTTATGCCATGGGTAATTATTAGGGTTGATAAGTTTATAGTAAATTTACTAATGCAAATAATGTGCAACATACAGACATGGCCTAATAAAGCATTGTTACCACTTATAGGATTATGTATATATTTATAAACATTTTCTCCAAGTTAGAAATAAAAAAAATATTTGGTATCCACCACTATTTCACATTCAACAGAGGATAAACTTGCTTGTGATTTATTGTGTAAAATATTAAATAGTAAAAAAAATATAATGGCGACCCCAAAACATCCCTGAGCCTCTGCCTTGTTTCACAGAAGAGATGGTGTAATTATCTATTATCTAGATTTTTTTCTATAAACATGGGGGTTTTGGGGATTTACCAAAAAGCTCTTCTTCTGTTTATTTTGACCAAAGGACATTGCCACAAAAGGACTGTGGCTTTTCCACATGCAGTCTGGTTATTATTCTCTCTTAGAAGTGGGGTCTTCTAACATTTTCATTCAGAATGTGATGGATGGTGCAACATGAAACTGTCTTTGAACTGTTTTGAAGTTTTCCTCGGTTCTTTCTCCACCATTCGAAAAATCTTTCTCTTCATTCATGTCCAGGGATAATGGCTATAGTGGCATCGACCTTAACCTTCCCAATAATATTGTCAACAGTGCTCACATGGGAACTTCAAGCTCTTTAGAGATGGTCTTGTAGCCTTCACGTTGACCATGACTATATTACTTTCTAACCTCCTTAGGCAACTCTGTTTTTTTACTTTTCCATGTTCAGTGGTAACCACACTGTGACACAAAAATGCAGACTGAATACTTTTCTCCCTTTAAACTGCCTGAATGAGCAATAGTGCGATTGAAGACCCCATTGATGGTGTGCTTGATGTATTATTTTATATAACTTCTAAATAGTATCAATTATTTTGTATAGGCCATCTTAGAATGTCTTTTTAGGATACTCAAGGCTCCATTTTTTTTCACAGCTTTTGAGCAGTGTTCCACTGCATACTAAAGACAAGCATATATAGTTGAACATTTCTTTTTAAATTTAAACACATTTCAGGCTAAATGGTGTATTATTTGAAAAAAATGCAAGGGTACAAATACTTTTGGCCATGTCTGTACATATGTTAGCCTTGGTAACAAATACTAGAATAAGACTGAAGAAAAAAAGATATAGTAAAAATGCATGTCATGAACTATGGCTTTATTTTCAATTAACATCGAAACAATAAAAGAAATTTGGGTTATTAACTAAAACCAACATTCTTAGTGGTATATCTGAACTTTTTTCGGTAAAATGCCCTTTCTTTGCAAATCATTTAATAATGAGTAAGTGTGACCGAACACAGAGCCGAATTATTCACACAGAGGCAAGACAGTGGGTTGTTGTGTTTTCATAGCGATGTCAAAGTAGTGAAGTGAATTACCATATTTACAATGAGCGAGCAGCTTAAAAACACCTGGCCTTGCACACTGTAGACTGACAGAGAAGGGTGCCAGCGATTCAGCCAGAAAGACAAAGTGAGAGACCGCTCCAGGCCACGCTGTTATTCTACCACCTGGAGGGACAAGTGGCCAACAGAAACCTGGATCGCTCCGTCTAGACGTCTCATCTGTTTCTCTGCTGAAGCTCTGCATTTGCTACACACTCAGGCATCACTTCGCACTCCTCCTGTCCTTACAAAGGAAAAACAGGCCACCGACATGCTGACGCATCAGGAGAGTGATTTTATAAAGGATCCAGGGACAGAGAGAATGGGTCAAAGAAGACCTGAGGAGAAAGTTGAGAAAAGGTGGGAGAATAAGAGAAACCGAGTAGTAGAGAAATCAAATCAATGAATGTTATCAGTGTCAGCGTCATAGAAAATGTTGTTCTCCTCGTTGCTAAGCTCTTCACTAGGCTCTTCGATCTCTGCTCTGTTGTCTGTCAGAGGGGAGCCTTCATGCATGGCCATACACTATGTTAAAAATGTTGTTTTGAGTACATTCCCTAACATAAGATATCAACACTTGCGCATCACAGTGGTTAAAAAACATAGTTACTATTAAAGAAACATTTATTTATTTATTTTTATATATTCATAATGCTGTTTTGATTATTATTCAAGTCTCTAAGCTTATGTTCGGTTGTATTTGTTACAAAATTCCCCTTTCCAGGAAAGTAAATGTTAGCTAGAATGCTAGGCTGCACCAAAGACTTAAATAAATTTACATTTTCCACAGTAAGGCCAACTTATATTATACTCTAAAAGCCATTAACCATTTATGTTGTACAAATGGCACTCTGGTGGTTAAACTTTATAATATCACAAAGGGTTATACTACACAGTAGATAAAAGCGTGTTCCAGAGGACAGTGGGACGGGTGTAAATCCTCCATCTTAAAGGTTGAAGCTGTGGTTTTACAGCTTCTCCTTGCCCTTTAGCGAGGTACTCCCTGCCCGGCCAGGGCCCAGCGTATGAAGGGTTTCATTTCATTTTTACGGTGTTGCTGACCGAAGTGTAGGAACGCTGTGCATTAATGAGCTAAACCAATATAAATGTAATCACGCCACAGGAGCAATTACCAACCTAATTGAGCATCTAAACAGAATGTTGAGATAGCATTAAACCAGTCCTCCAATTTAGAAGATAGTTAAAAAGCCGGATCCACACCCATAAAACCAACAGAAACTATTTCCACAGGGGCATACATATTGAGTGAACAAGGCTGGGATTAGTGGAGAACGGAAGCTCCAGCACGGACAGAATCTTAATCCACACAAGCCTTATCGTAGTGCTTGGAAAAGCAGAATAATTCCATGCTTAAAAAAGGTTAACAGCATGTTGCAAATGTTGTTGCTTCTCTACTTCAATCAAATGTCTGAAGAACAACAATGGCAGGTCTTGTAGGCCGAGGCTGAATATAGTCAGTCAGTCCATAACACTACAGGCCAACACTATCAGCAACTCAGTACTGTAGACTACTCCTTACCCCTACAGCCCAATACCAGGCCATCAGCAACTCATTACTACATCACCTAAATAATGCTTTATAATGAACTACCTTTATTATCCCGTATAGCCCCAAATAATACTACATTATCCTAAATACTGCTTAATAATGAAATTCCTCTTTATTATTCCACATAGCCCCTCATCAAATAATACTACATTATCCTAAATACCGCTTAATAATGAAATTCCTCTTTATTATTCCATATAGCCCCTCATCAAATACCACTACATTATCCTAAATACCGCTTAATAATGAAATTCCTCTTTATTATTCCATAAAGCCCCTCATCAAATACCACTACATTATCCTAAATACCGCTTAATAATGAAATTCCTCTTTATTATTCCATATAGCCCCTCATCAAATACCACTACATTATCCTAAATACCGCTTAATAATGAAATTCCTCTTTATTATTCCATATAGCCCCTCATCAAATACCACTACATTATCCTAAATACCTCTTTATTATCAATACAAGCCCTTGTCAAAACTATTAGCTTATCCTAAATACCGCTTAATAATGAAATACCTTTATTATCCCATATAGTCCCTCATCAAATACTATTACACTATCTTATTTACAGTTTTATAATGAAGTTAGGGCTGCAGGTATTGATTATTCAAATAATCGAAATTCCAGACATAAAATGCACAATCATTTAAATAATCGAAAGACTAAAGTCATTTTGTTATATTGCACTATAAATCTTGCTCAAAATTAATATATGTAAAAATAAACATGTACTTTTTAAAATGCACAAACATAACTTAGGATATATTAACTCAGGTGTCAGGCTGGGTCTATTTCCTTTATATAAAGTGTATTCAATCATTCAAATAATCAATAGCTGCAGCCCTAAATAAAATACCTCTTTATTATCCAATATAGCCCCTTGTCAAATACTATTACATTATCCTAAATACCACTTAATGATGAAATACCTCTTTATTATCCAATATAGCCCCTTATCAAACACCCCTATATTATCATTTTAAAATACAATACCACTTTAATATCAATATAGCTCCTTATCAAATACCACTACATCATCTTATACCTTCGTATTAAATGCCACTATATTTAAGCAATAAGGCAAGAGGGGGTGTGGTATATGGCCAATACACCATGACTAAGAGCTGTTCTTGTATATTGGTAATAAATCACAAATCCCTGACATGCCTTATTGCTATTTTAAACATGCTTCCAATGTAATTAGAGCAGTTAAAAGGGATGTCATGTCATACTTATGGTATATGGTCTCATGTACTATGGCAGAATTTTCAGGATTCAAAGCAACAGGTTTAAATATCAATAATAATATCCAACGTAGCACTTTATTATCAAATACCACTACAATATCCTATACCTCATCCAATACACCTTATAAATAAATAAATAGCAGTACATTATACATTAAGGCACATTGTAATAAAAAGACCAATACATTATATAATATCCCTCATGACATTGGAATTGCTACATTTGCTGCTATACCTTGCTATAATCATATAACACTTCATTATCCTATATTTTGCCTTGTGACAAAATATCACTACATTATCCAATGTTTTGACTTTACAAAACTAAATGTCTAATATCTCCTTTCAATCAAATAACACTACATTATTGAATCTCTGCTTAGTTACATCAGTACATCCAAATGCATCATCTTAATAACAAAATACAACTACATTATCCTATATAGTATGTCCCCCTTTTTAAATAAATGCCACTGTATTATCAATACAACACATTATGAGGGAATACCACTACATTAACAATACAAAACGGAGGTAAGAGAAGGTTTGTTTTTAAGAACCTGGTGGTGATAATGGCTGATCTTTTCAAAAGGCAATAAATTAACTTGAGTAAAATGTCAACCTTTCTCCCAGGCTAGGCCCTAGGTCATGTCCTGGCTTTGAATAAACTAATAAACCCTGGGGTATGACAGAGAATACAAATAGGCCAAACTGTTTGAAATGTCTTAATACATTTTGCTTCTTCTATTGGCTGAATTAAACTTTGACTGTTTAGTCCCTGAGGTGGGAGCTGCATTTATTGAGGGGAAAACTTCAAACTCACATTAACGCCAGGCGCCCGCTTGATGTCACGACAGGTGGGGACCTTGTAATGTACGCATCATTGGCCGACTTGGGCTTCTCTGCAAGTTCTAAGTTGACAAAGCTGTGAAAATGAATGTCATCTTGTGTTGAACTGTGTGTTGTGGTGCCAATGGGAAGGACATCTGTGGTTTGTGTCTTAGGGCAATAACAGGTGAAGGGGAGGAAAGGAGAGAGAAGCAGACGAGAGAGCCCGATGGGAAGGTTACGGCCCTGCTATCAACCACTCTTTCATTTCCTTCCTTTTCCCCAAGACTCCACAGAGCAGCAATTAGCCAGAATCAACCCGTCTTCCCAATACCCCACCTGCATACAAACCTCAGCTCGTCCTGTTTACTGCTCAGGAATCCTTAACAACACAGCGGCACACAGCAGCCCAACACAAAGCTAAGTACCTGCACACAGCAGCCTCGATGCCTGGGGCTGAACTCTGATTTACGGCCTCTTGGAATGAACAAATAAATAAAGCGTCATAGGGCGTCCGCAGAGGCAGGCTTAGACCTCAGGAGATATCTCAATAGTACTGTTTATTGATCTGAGGGTGTGTGTGTGTTACAGGACCTAGGTTAGCACTCCCGTTTATTTATTTAGCCATTTATTCATTTGTTGGAAACAGGCACTTTATCTTGCCTGTGTTTGAAAAGTTAATGCGCTTACTTTTAAATTAAAGACCCACTTAAAGTGGGTTGGAGGGCAGGTGTGTGAGTGTTTATGTGGGGGGGGGGGTGCAGTGTTCGGGGCAGGCAACCCTTACTGACGAGAAAGCTATTGAATTTCAATTTGTGCACACCTCCATTTCCATACTGTACAGTCTACACTGTGACGCTTGGGTGAGCAATTTAACACTCCGATACCAACAGCTGGTACAATATTTACATAATTTAAAGGAACAAATTAGAAATAATTTTGAAGTGTATATATCTTCTGGTGTATTTTCTTTACCCTTGAGTGGTGGGGTTAAATGTGAGTGTTAATATCAACACCCGGGGTACAGAGTAATAGGTGGGTCAGGCCTAAATTACCTCTCTCTACAGGGATAAATTAAGGGAGCATTATTACCCATTACCAACAGATTCCCTCATGGTCAATGAAGTTACTAAACAACCGAATAACAATAGCTCTAAATGTTTATACCCTAAGACTCAAGCTCCACTTTTGCAGGCACGAAAACACCAAAGACCCAACTTATAAACTACCGTAACAATGGTTCAACATCCAACATGCATAAAAAAGTACTTTGTCACGCTTGCTGAAACCAGATGTTTGACAAATTAGTGACAACATTAGACAACCAAACGATCACTGAGTGAAATACCATGCAAATTTTAGCCAAAACCAAACACACTTGAAACCAACCTCCTCTCAAGCTTGACTAGGGCTCAGCTGAGCACTTTGACAAGCATCACTAACATTGGTTTTGACGGTGGTGAGAAAGGCTTAAGACAGCCGAATAACTTTGAGCCGCGCGTGGCCGGCTCACTATCTCCTATCCTCCTGTTTTCCACACCAGGGTCCTGGAAACTCACAGTTCATTTCAAAATAGGCGATCCCATTTCATTATAATGTTTCCTAACGAGAGGGGTCCTAAGTTTCGGCGATATTCCAGATGTAGCTTCTGCTGAGTGGAGGGAAAACACTGTCAGGTAGAACTACAGTGGCAGTGAAAAAGGGCAAAACACCTGCACGCACCACCACGGCCTGACTACAGCTTGTCCAATCAGTGGACACCGTGTGGCAGCCCAAAGACAAACAATGCTAAAGTGTTTTATGTTGTGTATAGTATCGCTCAAAGACTTCACTGCTTTATAATTCAACCTAGCACTGCTACTCTAAACTGAGTTCCGACATCTACACCCCAGTCTGGGCATGGCTGACATGAGAACATGCTGCTCCATTTCGCAGGCCCACTCATTCAGTAATTTACGCAGGCAGCAAGCCAGGCAGTACAGGGGACACCTTGTTACACACAACTGTTTCCAGTCTGGTCTACTGCCTCCCCCATCCTGCCTCTCTATTCGTCCCTCCTCACCTCACTCTCCCTCCCGCTCCTAGAGGCTGTACTGAACTGTGACTGAGTCATTTCAATAACGCCTTGGGTTGCAACGCTCTGTGTCTAATTAGCTCATTAAATAGGGAGGCAATTATAGAAATCCATTTTTTCGCCTGCCCTACGTCCCTCGACCCCCCCCCCCACGGGAGCTTGGGCAGGTGTGGTGCTGCAAGGAGGCTCAAAGGAAGTAGCGTCTTCATTTAGCGGGGTGGTTATGTGCAGACGGCCGTCTGCCTGTCATGGCTCTCTGCCGGGCTCGTCGACACACCGGCGCCACGTGCGAGCACACCAGCAGCTCCCCGTTGGCCGAGGCGGGACGACTCCATCCTTCAGAGGTAGGCCTAATCAGAGTCATTAGTCTTGCTTTGCTGGCTAATTGGACTGGCTGCCCCAGTGTTGTCCACTCAGGTCGACTACACAGCTGCAACACATAGAAGCACTAGAAATACCGTGGGTATCTTACCTTGTAGTGGACGCTGCCGTTACATGCCGAGAAGCCAGGCAAACTTGGAGTGAAATATGTTTTTTCTCAAGAAACGTCTAGAATTTGAGTGGCGCAGACTGATGTAGAGACACACAGAGTGAAACAGAGAAAGAGAGAGAGAGAAAAAAGTGGGTACAGACCCTCAGCCAGTCTATTTGAATTTAAATAGCCTCTTTTGTTGGTTTAACACAAGTCTTGTTTCCCAAGGCCTACAGTAAATCTGGCCTCTACGCACTCACCTCACATTATTTAGTCACACATCTAGTATAGCAGCCCTGGTTCCAAAGCACCTCTGTCGTCTCCCCACAAAGGCTACGCTCAGGCCAGGCAAGACGCTTGGCTTTTCACAGCTTTGGTGTCTTTGTACGGTATATTCCATTGTACACCATACCGTCTCCTAATCTATTTGTGTGGAACGATTCTGTGCGCAGTGGCCAAGGTTAGGGAGACAACAGCTTAAAGACAACGCTTTGTCTACAAATGTTCTTTTGATATGCCAAACAATGGAGTATTTCATATTAATGCAAAAATCCAATTAAACATTACATAAAAAAACATGATGACAAGAGGTTTTAAAAGAATGAGAATGTGTGAAAACTGAAGTTCACTGCACCTCTTTTGGTGGGGTTGGGGAAGAAAACAATGTTTCATATAGGTATGACATTAAAAGTCATATTCATTAGTTTGCTGTAGCAAACACCAATATTTCTCCTTTGGCTTGGGTTCCTGCTTGAAATAGGGAATTTGTATTCAGCCCTTACCTCCATAACTAATTAAAAAATATTTTCTCACGGCTCATTCTGTTGTCACTGCAGTTGAAATTATTATTTAATGAAGTATTTAATTGTCACAACAGTAAAAAGCAGAGGCTAAGGAGACAGGTATATAGAGGGGAAGACAAAGGAAGGGCACAGACAATTGGCAGAGCCGGGGATCGAAACCCCATCACTAGTGTGCATGCGAGATGGGAGCTTAGATCGCTACAGCAAACACTGGCACAAAGGTGTGTCACGGCAAAGGATATGTACACTTACCCAGTCAACTATTCTCGGCTTTATGTGTCATTCATTAAGAACTATTTGATGGCAATTTTCACTTCAAGAGTACGGACATCTGTTCTGCTCAGTAGCAAAACTCCTAGTAAATATATTTTGACACAAAATTAACAAATTCCACAAGGTTAAAAAACTGCAATGGTAGAACCACGGTAGGTGACAGGTAACTGTTATTATTGTGATTATTATTAAAGAGCCCATTCGCAGTGGTCTTGTAAAACCACTGACCTTAGCTGACACCCCCCCCCGCTTTACCCTGGGTCATTGTCATGAAATCACCCACCCACACACACACACACACACCCACACACCCACCCACACACCCACACACCCACACACCCACACACCCACACACCCACAAAAGTAGTAGTATAGTAGAAGTATAGTTGGTAAACGGAATCATCCCATACATGATTTGACTAAAGGCTTCCGTGATGGTTGAGTTGTGCGAAGATTTTCGGCAGCTGGGCGACATGTGGTTGGATGAACCATGTGTGTGCCCCTCGCCGTCCCACAGATCTGTATAAGGAGTTGCAGAGCTGCCGACAAGACAGGTTTAGTGGGGATTAGGAAGGGAGGAAAATAATAAAAAAAGCAGTCGAGGTGAGACAGAGGATGAGGTGAGAGGGAGTCTGGGGAGCGGGAAGGAGGGGGTAGGGGCTCAGAGCTGCCAGTGCCACGCTGGGAGAGGTGGAAGGCTGAGGGGGGTAAGGGCCAGTTTGCTCAAGGCAAGGGGTGATTATGCTTGGCTACCCAAACCCCTTGTCTACACCAAGCACACTCAGATGTTCGTCTCTTCTCCCCAACGATTCTGCATCCCAACACAAATTAAAAATAAAAACATTGTCATTTGTCCCAGACACCAGTAGGTTTTTATGGCCCGACCCAGCACACTATTCTGCATTTTCTTTGATACTCGTTGCAAAAGGACGATACAACCACTATTTCCAGGGGCCGCTGAAAGGCCACAAGGTCAGGCATGGAAAAGAAGAGCCAGGCCGGGGGTGAGGCAGCTGGAGGAAAGACAGGGATTGGTAAGAGAGGAGCAGAGTTTAGGGAAACCAGGTATGGATGTCGGCCCAGAGTTTCAGCTGTCCAGACAGCTATTATTGAGCATGACGTCCAGGACAAACGCTCAGCATCTGGCTAAAGCTGCAAGTTCACCCCATATCCGCTTTCCCTAGTCCTGAACATGAAAGAAAATAGGAGGGGGGAGAGTTCGGCCGACATCCCGACCCTGACATCCTCTCCTCACCTCGCCTGAAAAGACGGGCTCAGAGGGGGAGGACAGAGAGATGGAGCAGGAGACGAAGGACAACAAGCGGGCGTGTCGCCTGGCTTGCGCATAAATTAACCGCTCCTCCGCCCTGCCTTTATTCTTTTCATCAGCACGGACAAAAGAACCTGCTGGCGTTTCACAGGAACAACCCCGGCGCAGTTCGAAAGTGGCAGCCAGGGCCCGGTTCGAGGGCAGAGGCGGCGTGTTGTATTGTGGAATTGTGTCCTGACAGGTCACACAGGGCTTTCTTCTCAGACCAGGGGCTACAGGGGGCTTTTGGGGTCACGGCGTGAACAGAGAGATACACAGGCTCTCACAGGGCTCCGACACGGACGCTAACGGGCTTAAACAGAGGAAGACGGAAGAGAAAGGAGAGCGAGACAGAAAACAGTCCGCTCGGTCTGCGGAGAAAGCGAGGGAAACAAAGAGGGAAAGCGAGAGAGGGGAAGAGAGGAGAAGACAAAACAATGGCGAGAACGCAAGCAGACAAAGAGGAAGCAACGGGGAGCAAGAGACATTTTTTGTATCTGCTGTGTTTAGGTCAGAAGGCTGACACAACCGAACCGTCTCCGATTTACTCAAAACGATCTGCACCTGCTTTTGTTAACTGAAAACCAAGGGGTTTTATCAAGCTACTTAGCCAGGCTATTCTTTGGCTATTTAGTGTTGTCATTCAGACGGCTAGGCCTACAGTGGAGGTAATGAATGAGATCAGATTCACAACCATATTCCTAATTCCTCCTTTGATCCAGTGGATTATCTACAGCTACTTACCAGCTACTCTGGAGTTTGCAGTGTCTGATGCTCAGAACAGCCTTTGGGCATGAGAACCGCAGGACGCGCACGCTCACCAAACACCGTTAGGTCCACATCCTGGACTAGGATTCCTCATCCTAGCCCGAGGGTGTCACTGGGTGTGCACGTGTGCATGCGCTTCTCTTTTTCATACAGGTGAACTCTTTCTTTTAAATCCAACTTTCCAGGACAGCCCCAGGTCCCCTGTAGAATCAACTTTCATCACTGTCCGGCCAATCAGACAGCTCAGAAGAATGCCTGGGGCTGCCTTGATTGGTTCCTCTGAGACACACCTGTAAACCTACTTCCTGGTTAAGGCCTGACCCACAGGTTTCTAGGATTAAGAACCAGAGACACACACAAACGCACACACAATGATTGAACCATATAGGAGCCACGTAAGATCCATGGAACAGAAAAGCTGCAATCCTTCATTGAAAAAATAACACAGTATTTTTGTAAGATGAGGAAATGTAAACTGTAGACATCTAACCGTTAAAATTTGTACGCAGATCGATGATGAAAAGTCTGACAATCCATGGTATACAAATTATCATTTTCCCCATGTAAGGCAGAACAGTGTTTACAACTATTATTTTGAATGATGATGTACGACTGTTCAACTAAGCTCATGAGACTAAATCTTTTTTTTCCTGAAGAATTAATGGTGATATCCTTATTCTGCTACTGTAAAAGGATGTGGCCATTTGCAGAACAGCCTCAGTCCAGATGACAGCATTCTAGAGTGCAGTGCCTGTGTGGGGAAAATCACTAATAAGAATCGACAAGCATGAGTACATGACGCTATTAGGCCTTAAATAAAAACACCAACATCAGATCTGTTACAGGGCGCTTAATGGAAGAACCTCCAGTCCCTGATTTCTGTAAAGAATGTCACCACTTATGTATATGCAGTTACCCGAGGTGTCTGTGCCAGTGCATGTGTGCCAAGCACAAATCCGCTGACACCTCATTCTGAGTGCGAATTACTCAAAACAGCCATCATCCAGGTCTGAGAGGAACCCTATCTTTTCCAAGTAGGAAGTTGGATTAAAAACAAGTTATTCTTCCTCATCCATCTTCCATCCCTCCATTTAGTCATAAATCACGTCCGCAGTGAAGACTGCCAGCTCTGTGGACTCGCTGAAGGCTGCGTTGGGAGCTGGTGTCTAGGTTACTCAGCGAACCTTCTTCACACTTGGTCCCCTAGCAGCCGACTTTGGACTTTGGTTCACTTGAGTTCCTGGTTCACTTCTCTTTTATGGTGCAATGAAAACACAGTCAGTTCGGCTTCTCATTATATGACTACTGGAATACCGTTGGCATGCCATGGGGCCTCACTTTAGTGCAGGAAGCTAAGATGGTGTGTAATGTGTCCAGCAAAGGTGCAAAAATGTAAAATTGAATATCGCAAAAAAAACAATATACTGGTATGAAACAAGCAACAATAACCCATAAATGATCAATATAAACACAGGAACCTATGCATATATTGATGAATGGATGTATAACCGGTGAATGTAGGTCTGTTGTCAACAGTCCAGTAGATCCGGAAACACAAGTGGAGTCGGTGGGAAAAGGAGCCACCGGCCTCAGACTCCACGGGGGGGAGGGGCGTTACATGATGTGAAGGTTGTCAGTGACATATTGGGAATACAATATTCGATGAATACATTGAAAAGCAAAAACTATTCTGTTATAAATTATGTTAAAGATCAAGTCTGTGACTTTTGCAATGAACAAATGTCATAAACCTCCCATTTTGGACTGGATATGTAATACACTATTTAGATGTATATCATCTCTAAGTAGAATCACTCGCATTATCTCAGTTAGCCATGAAATTCCAAGTTATACAGACTACAAAACAACCTGGCTATCACCAGACCAGGCTCAATCTTTGATAATTGAACATTAGTCTGGGGAGTCTGTATTTTTTACTTCAACGGGCATAACTCAAATGACTCTGTACGCAATTGGGGAGTCCTTCAACCAATCAAACCAACGAAACAAAGCTGCTTGCCATCACTTCTCTATCGTCATCATGTTAAACCCGCCCAGGTGGATAAGTCAGTTTGTGATTGGTCCCTGCAAAATTGTAAAAGAAGCACAGTAAATAAATAACATACATTTTGCTAGGAGTGGTTTGGGATTCAAACTTGTAGTCAGAACGTCGCCGCTTCAATTCCCGACTGTTTTCCGAATGTTGTTGTGTCCTTGGGAAAGTTCCTCCGGGGGGATGTCCCAGTATTTGGTTCTCTGTATCACTCACTCATCCCAATGCATATGACTTAGTGTACTATACATTTATTTTACCAAGTCCACACAGGTGAGATAACAACTGAAAGTGTCATTACATTTAAAGTCCCCAGTGTGGCACCCATGCACCATGAATTTCACAATATCTAAGTAAAAATAATATTTTGGTTGCAGATGCAGTTGCAAATGTGTAAAATATATTGTTGAGCAAACCACTTCCGCCTACGGGCAGTGGTGCCATACCAGGTTTTTATGTAGGTGTGGGAAAAAAAAGTGAAACCACAAAAAAATTTAATGGAAATCACAGAATTTGGATAAAAATCATGCAGATTTTAAGGGCCCTAATAGAGTCATAGTTTACACAAACTCTACATTCTTTTTACGTACCCTGAGTTGTGAAGGAAGGCCCATAGTGACAGAAGACAAAACAATCCATTAGTTACTCCTGCATATTAGCATTTCATGAATGGAAAAAGCCAAACTGATGTTAGGAAGGCACTGCAAGGCACGTGCTAGAAACCACTTCATACTACGCTTAGGAACGTGCCCAAGTTCTTTGCCTTTCCTGTAACATCGTATTTGTGAAATGGTGATAGGTGATTTTTAACTTAAGACACATTATCTTCACACACAGGCCTAAGGATTACACACACACATTTTCTCTATCAAAATGCATGGCACGCCGAGGCAAAACCTCTTTGCGGCCCTGGAAGCCTTGTGTCGCAGACAACGTTTTTTATTCATCCACATCCATGCTATTCTATTGGTACTGTCTGCCATGAAGTCCTAGACCTTCAAAAACATACAGCTTTTCCTCAACCTTTTTGATCCTTTTCAAGTCGCTGCACATAAATGAAAGTATCCCCATGTGCATTTTCCCAATAGGTTGATGGTCTTATGAGTACCCTCAAGTACCCCCTGCAGACCGGCCACCAAGACCCCCCCAAGTGAAAACAAAAGCAATGGCTGACCATCAGTTTTCTAGATTGTTGTTCATTTTGTTCATATGTTGTTAGTGGCTCTTGTTATCTAGTACCACTCTGTCTACTCCATTTCTACAGTCACCCTGAGACTCATACATTTGCTAGATTGCACAGAGACCTGCCACAGTGCATCTGCAATGCAAACAGTCTACACACTGAGGCGTGGCAGGTAACTGAATCTGCAAACTTTTCAGAAAGACTTCTGGTCTCTGAGCTCAGCCCCAGCCCAGCTAGATTCTATGAGTCCCCATGGTTCATAATCAGCAAGTTCCAATCTGAGTGGGTACGAGCATGAGCAGGTAAACTACGAACCCGTAACGGGACGTTTGGGGAAAGACGGGGCAGAGACGCACCCCCGCAGCCTTGAGCATGCGCTGACAATGTAATATCATGGCTTTCTCCTATGCTCCCTTAAAGAGACTGTAGAGTCGCCATGGCAAAAGAGAGAAATAAATAGACTGCTTTATTGCTCCAAGACAGAGAGAGAGAGCGAGAGATGGGGAGGGCGGGAAAGACAAAAGGACAGAGACAGACAGCCTCCGCTGGTAGAGCTCCACCACAGCCAGCAGTGAAGCGCTCTAATAAATGAGCTTCTTAATTCGTCCTGTCAGCAAACCTCCCTGATCCCCACTCACTAATATACACAGGGAGGGACGGAGGGAGGGTAACCATCTCCACCCCCAGCACACACGTCCTTCCATACTCCCCCATCCTCTGTCACTCTCTGATCATGAAAGAAAGGTTCAATTAGTGTATTCCTGGTTCCACTGGCTGCCTCACAACACTGACACCTCAGTGTGTGAGTTTGTGTGTGTGAGTTGAGTGGATTGTTGTGTGCAGTGTGTGTTGGCCTCCAGAGGCGTGCGGCTGTTTCCTCTCTGATGACACCTGTGTCATTCTGACTGGATAACAAGCCCAACAGGGAGGAGCGGCCTTCAGTCCTCCGTTCCACTCCGTCTCCCTCCCTCTCCTCAAACATCGCTTAGCCTCCCTCTCCTGTCTTGACCCAGAGCCTCATGTCCTCTTAGCCTCCCTCTCCTGTCTTGACCCAGAGCCTCATGTCCTATTGGCCTCCCTCTCCTTTCTTGACCCAGAGCCTCAAGTCCTATTGGCCTCCCTCTCTTGTCTTGACCCAGAGCCTCATGTCCTCTTAGCCTCCCTCTCCTGTCTTGACCCAGAGCCTCATGTATAATCGTCCTCCCACTCTGGCCTTTACTCCATCTTGGACTGCTACATTGATTTATTTTGTCTTCTATAGCAAAAGCAGGTGTTTGCTTTCCATATTTCAATTTGAAACACCCACAATGATGATCATCCAAGATGCTGCCTGAATGCACTAGGCACCAATGTGGCTCAATTGGTAAGAAGAGCATAGTGCTTGTATTGTACGGTTCGTGGGTTTGAATCCCATTGGGGACCAGTATGAAAGATTAGTTTAAACTCACAACTGTAAATTGCCTTGGATTGGAGCAGTGGTCACCAACCCTGGTCTTGGAGAGCTACCACCCAGTAGGTTCACTCCAACCCCAATCTAGCACACCTGATACTAATAATTAGCTGGTTAACAAACTGAATGAGGCTACATTATGTGCAGTTGTATTCAAAAACCTACAGGATGGTAGCGCTCCAGGACCAGGATTGGTGACCCCTGGATTAATGTCTGCTAAATTATGTAAATCTACTAAGCTTTTTGGTAGAATGCTGAGGATAAAGCTGTTTGTTGTATTGTTTAAACAGCCGTTTCATCTGCATAATGACGTACAGCCTAGCCTACAGACCAAAAACCAGTCACCAATACTGCACCCAGGGCTTCACAGGGAAAAACAAGGCACCTTTAACTTTTAAATCTCCGTCTACCTGCATTAATCGGTTCAAGAACCAACCTGATTCTGAAGAAAAATAACACTGCAGAAATTAGCAGTTTCACATCTTATGTCTGCTTAATGTCTTGTGTCTTGGTCTCGTGTTTAGTGTTGGCCAGACATTAGGTAACAACACAAGGTCTGGTAAGAATGCAATTGCTTTTTTCACATTCGGAAGTATAAAAAAGATCCCGTGGGTGTTCTCTTCAGACAAACAACGTTTACAGCCAATTGCAAGTTTTGGTAGGAGGGGCGAAACTTTGGCAGGAATCGCACTCAGCTTTTTAACGACGCAGTAGCGGAAAGCCAGTGACATCCCTTCCCTTTCCTTGTTAAATTTCCGGTCCCTCCCCTGGGCTCAAGATTTCACGTGAGGTTGTCCAGACATCTATAATGTAGCCATTTAAACATTGCAGAAGTAATCATCTGGCTTGCAAGACTACGTCTTTATCTGAAACATTGACAATGTCCGATGTACCCAACATGTGTTGTGTACATATGGTGGATGCGGTGCTCCTACATCTCCACCTATTCAGAGAGACCCCACCAGGAGGGGCAGGATGCCTGTATGGATGGCACACAGAGCCGAAGGCTTTGTGGAGGACGTGGACAGGGCAGAGAGGTGCAGGAGAGCGCTCACAGTAGCCTCAGGCCTGAAACAATACAGCAGCAGGCATGGAAAACAGATTCTTAGTGAATCAAGACACCAACACACACACACACACACACCCGTCTTCACCTGCCACGGCTTCATATGAATGGCCTTTCCAGCCCATCCAACTGCATCCAAACTGTCAATCATCCACCATAAAGCAGACCACAGCCAATCAATTTTAAAAGCGCCTGCCCAACACAAAATAACACACACACAAGCGCGCACACACACACACATCTTCAAAAACATACTATCAAAGAAAAACATTATATGAATCCATAATATGAGGTGGAATGTCATGTCACCTGGACGATCAAATGTTAACACCATGAATACAACCGGCTATATAACAGCAGTTGTGCTATTTGAACACATAGAAGCATTCAGACAGCATGGCTATTAAAGCAGTCAGGGTACATATCTCCTTCCTGACTCCCAGTCTGAAAGTAGGCCATCTCCTGCAGGTAATGGGGCATGGGTGTGTGGAAAACACGTATTTATACACACTCACACACACACATATTTTGAAGGTAATAGGGCATGGGGGGGATGGGGCCGCATTTGGCCCCCTGCATCTCAATGACAACATCATATCCATGGGGATTTATCTAAATGTAAATCAGCTGCTTTCACTCTGTGACACACAGACACACACATACACACACCACACCCAAAATACACAATGAAAAAAGGCTGCCAGCTCTCTTTCATCTGTGCCCTGTGGAGCTCATTCAATTTAACCGGATTCACTTTTAATTGAGCTTTGCCCAAAATACCCAGACTGCAGGTAGAAAAGACCTGGGGGGGGGGGGGGGAGGACTGGAGAGAGGGGAGTGGGAGTGAGGAGGGTAAGAGTGGTGGCTGACAATAAAAAAAACATACTTTATTTTCATCCCATCTCTCAGAGGGGAAATTGTGGGGGAGGGATGAAGTTAAGGGGTGAAGTTGACCAAACAAAAGAAGGAAACCCAGAGCGCTACATTAACAGCCTGCAAACCCTGCGGCTGGACGGCATCTTCACACTCGCTTGTTTACGGCTCAAAACAAACATGTTTAAATGGGCAGTGCGTCATGAGCCCAACAACACTACCTCTGTTTTCAAAGCATTTCCTGCTACCCGTGGGGTCCACGTTACTCCCACCTCTGACTCATATAGCAGTGATAGTCCCCTTGTTGATGATGACTAGAAGGCAAAGCCCACTGTACCTAACCCCCCAGGAGGCTCAATGGAAGAGGTACTGTAAGAGATATATGCAGCATGGTTACCTAGGTCCACTCCCACCCCTACCCAGCTGTTAATTAGCTCGGCTAAGTGCTCCATTAATCGATTGGTTCTCCTGATGCTATATCTCATACCGGGTGTTACACTCTCCAGCGCTCCAAGAAATATGAGGCTGTGGAAGTCACGCTGGGTTAATTTTGGCTCCCTGGTGGGAGCGAAGGAGTGTGGGTAGTTAGGTACTACATACAGTAGGTCAGCACAGGGCTCAGTGGATGTATCGGTGAAGATGACACCTGGTTTGCCTGTTCACCATCCCTTGAACAGTTTAAAATAGCATGTGGAAAACACTGTTCATCTCCATGCTAGACCTTAGTGAAATGAACCGTCAAACCAATGGCAAAGAAATCGTGAGAAATTCCCAATGTGAAATGCTTTGGCTTAGTCGACCAACCAATCATCTGCATTGGCTTAGTCGACCAACCAATCATCTGCATTGGCTTAGTCAACCAACCAATCATCTGCATTAGTTTAGTCGACCAACCAATAATCTGCATTGGCTTAGTCGACCAACCAATCATCTGCATTGGCTTAGTCGACCAACCAATCATCTGCATTGGCTTAGTCGACCAACCAATCATCTCCTACAAGACCCTTAAAGTGTGTGTCTTGTGAGCTCAAACGTAAATAACTATGGTGTTACGTTGTTGTAAGAGCTGGTTGTACTGCTCAGTGGAGCTGTTTCCATACTGCACATCACTGTCAAAGTTTCAAGTTTTTATTTATTATTTAAGTATTTATTTGTACAGAACACCGCAGGTGTTATTGCATGTGCAGTGAAAATATTTTTTGTCCCGGTTCCAACTCCAACACGGCAATAAAAAATAAGAGAAAAACCTAAAGATGTGCAAAAAGAAAAAAGACACCATATCTATCAATAACCATATGATAAGGGACTAGAAATCAAGCATAATATATGTATGGATAGATATATATATATGTACACATCTGTAACCAGGAAGCAGTGACCACAGAATACTCCTATATACACCAATCAGCCATAACGCAGTTACAGTGCATCCGGAAAGTATTCACAGCGCTTCAATTTCTCTACATTTTGTTATATTCCACCCTTATTCTGAAATGGATGAAATTCATTATTTCCCTCAAAATTCTACAAACAGTACCCCATAATGACAATATGAAAGAAGTGTGTTTGAAATCTTAGCAAATTAATTAAAAATTTTAAACGAAAAACCACATGTACATAAGTATTCACAGCCTCTGCTCAATACTTTGTTGAAGCACCTTTGACTGCAGTTACAGCCTCAAGTCTCTTTGAGTATGCTGTTGGATGGAGGGGCAGTTACTAGCTCTGTCTTTACTCACTGTTTATTTAAAATGACATACTGTATCCCACATTACAAACTCATGTTTAAGAACAGTTGAAATTAAAACCCAGAGGTTATTTGAATGAACATTCCCAAAGTAAATCTATATATAAGCTCATTTAAAACGTGGCCTTGGTATGTATTGTATTAGATCACGCAGGGCACAGTCTACACAAATTACATTTGGCAAAGGAAGTTATGTTTAAACCAATTTAGAGTTCCATGAATGATATTAAGGGGAGGAAACAGAATTTCTCTCTATCATTCATTGACATTGGTTATATCTCATATATGACTTGAGATTTTTCCTGTCATTTTTAAAATGACAATATTATATTTGTGAACCGTAACATTGTTGTATAAAAGATGGCCTTAATGAAAAGAGAAAAACTGCTGTTGTAAATTTGGACAGGTTAGTTTTGGAAAGGTGGGAAAGCTATTGTTGTCCAAGAATATTGATAGGTAATCAGGTTTAGACAACCCTGAAAAGAACTACAGAGAATAAAAGCAGACTGTATAGACACCCTGATCTTTAACGAAAGCCAAAAGAAGGTCCACAGGCATAGAAGGAAGCTAAAGTAATTCCACCATCTAAAACTGGTAACGCAGTCTTTGAGGGTACTAACAGCTGTCTAATTACTTAGCGGATGGCTCTCTGTAAATTACTTGCAGTCTATATCAGAGGTGTAATTAACATCTAAGAGCAATGAATTTGGTTAAAACATTTTATTTTCAGTGTTGTTCCACTAAATTAAAATAGTTTTACAAAGATTTGTTTGGGGGGTATTTAATCAAATTATTTAGTTGACAGAACAGTAGGAAGTAGAAGTGAAACATGCATGTAGGGGGAGACTAAGAGGAAGGGCACAGACAGCGGCAGAGCCGGGGTTCAAACCACCATCGCCAGGGCACGCAGACCGCTAAACCATACTCTGTAACAACACTAGGTGAAATTTACTCAGGTTCTGGTCTGGTCACAACTCAACTACTATCCAGGAAAACATTCTGGTGTATCAAAGAAGCCATAGAAATAGAACGAATAGGAAGGCCATTGAACTGTTTGGCGTGCTCATTCGATTAGTACACAACTTGATGGCGATTGTTGTTAGTTGCCATGGTGACAACATGTGTCAGTGGGGCCGTAAAGTGTGTCGCGCTCACTAGTTTGAGAGTTTCAGTTAGAGAGTATTGTAATATATTTTCAAGACTTACCAATAGAATTTTGAAGTAATTAAATCTAGCACTCTCCACTACCTCTTCACCAACAAGGCAGGCCACTAGTCGCGGTGCGCGACTTGCCTCTCATCGGTTTAATCCGGAAGTAGGAAACTAGATCTTTGCAATGGAATGGTACACATAAAAATGGCTGCTGCTCTGACTATTCTGCTGCCTTGATTTGAATTGGAATGGCCGTTCTATATTTATTCTATTTCTATGAAGAAAGCACTACAAATTAAATTACAGCTGGCTCCAAACAATAAAACACGCTCTGCTCTCAACTGCAGATGCCAGCCTGAACATTATGCATGTTTCTCATTCTTGGTTACATTTAGATTCACATAATTCAATTCAAAGTCATTCACTTCCTGATATGTTTCTACAGGATTCTGATATGAATCAAATTTGCAACCCTAGCATGCAAACCAAACTAAGAGCTGATGAGCCATTCACTTCACCATATACAGTCGTTTATGAGAAATGTAATGTAGAATCCAGATTGTCAAAATAACTCAGAAAAACATAACTCAGACACCCATATGTAGCCTACCCCTTATGAAAACAGCAACCATTTTGAACTTCCACTTAAGAGTTTGCCAGAAGGCATCTAAAGGACTATTAGACCATGAGAAACAACATTCTTTGATCTAATGAAACCAAGATTGAACTCTTTGGCCTTAATGGCAATCATCACATCTAAAGGACAAAAGGCACTGCTCAGCACTTGGCCAATACCAAACCATCAAGCAGGTGGTTGCAGCATCATGCTTTGGGGATGTTTTTCAGCAGGAAGAAATGGGAGAGTAGTCAGGGTCAAAGGAAAGGTCCAAAGTACAGAGAAATCCTTGGTGAAGACCTGCCCCAGAGAACACGAGGCAGAGGCACACCTTCCAACAGGATCTTCACCTTCCATAAGCACACAGCAAAGAGATCACAAGGGTGGTTTCGGGCCTCTAAATGTGCTCGAGTGGCCTAGCCAGAGCCCAGACTTGAACATGATAGAACATCTCTGGAGAGATCTAAAAAAAAAAAGGTGTGCAGTTTCATTCCACATCACGTGACAGAGCATGAGAGGATCTGCAGAGAGGAATGGGAAAATCAATACTTACGTAACTATTATATCAATTTATTTACTGAATACATTTGCAAAATCTTTGAAAACAGAACCATTTTCCTCTGTTATTATGATGTATAGTGTAGTGTGTAGATTGAAAAGGAAAAAAATATATGTACTACACTTTATAAAAAGGCTGTAATATTGCAAAATTTGGAAAAACTAAAGGTGTCTGAAGACTATCTGAAAACCACTGTCTCATGGTGTTTGATATGCTGCCTACATGTAGATAGCTTATCTCAATAGACTGCTGGGTGAAGCTTCTTTTACTTTGCTGCCACCTACAAAATGTCTTGTATAGTTTATGAGTCAAATTAACATTAAATGCTAGTAACACTTTTTTTAATACATTTCTCAAAATAAAATCAATGTCATCTTACAATACATCATTGTATTTCTCAGTGTTAAGAACAAAATGTCAAAGATAATTAAATTCTATTGTACCATTTGTAATTCAGTTAAAATAGATTTTTTTTTCCCCGGGGCCAATACACATTTGCAAGGCACTCTTTATGTAAATTACATCCTATTGCTAATGCTATGATATATTCATTACTGAACAGAAAATTGTAACCATTGATTTCTGAATTCCTTGGAATTTTGTCAGAATGCCTTAGAAAACACTATGTTGACAACATTTTATGCCAAATGTCTCTAGCTGCCAATCATGGCCTGGTAGAACAGAAGGTCTACATAAACCTCATCTCAGTCCCACATAGACCACCATTATCCACCAGAGCTTCAAAGGTTGCCACTAGGGTCCTCTTCCACTCCTCCATGACAACATCACAGAGCTGGTGGATGTTAGAGTCCTCGCGCTCCTCCACCTTCCATTTGAGGATGCCCCACAGATGCTCAATAGGGTTCAGGTCTGGAGACACCCTTGGCCAGTCCATCACCTTTATCTTCAGTTTGGGGTCGTTATCATGTTGGAATACTGCCCTGCGGCCCAGTCTCCAAAAGGAGGGGATCATGCTCTGCTTCAATATGTCACAGTACATGTTGGCATTCATGGTTTCCCCAATGAACTGTAGCTCCCCTGTGCCAGCAGCACTCATGAAGGCCCAGACCATGACACTCCCACCACCATGCTTGACTGTAGGCAAGACACACTTGTCTCTGTACTCCTCATCTGGATGCCGACACATACACTTGACACCATCTGAACCAAATTGTTTTATCTTGGTCTCATCAGACCACAGAACATGGTTCAAGTAATCCATGTCCTTAGTCAGCTTGTCTTCAGCAAACTGTTTGCAGGCTTTCTCGTGCATCATCTTTAAAAGAGGTATACTTCAGGGACGACAGCCATGCAGACCAATTTGATGCAGTGTGCGGTGTATGGTTTGACCACTGACAGGCTGACCCCCCACCCCTTTCAACCTCTGCAGCAATGCTGGAAGCACTCATACATCTATTTCCCAAAGACAACTTCTGGATATGACGCTGAGCACGTGCACACAACTTCTTTAGTCGACCATGGCAGGGCCTGTTCTGAGTAGAACCTGTCCTGTTAAACCGCTGTATGGTCTTGGCCACCATGCTGCAGCTCAGTTTCAGGGTATTGACAATCTTCTTATAGCCTAGGCCATCATTATGTAGAACAACAATTCTTTTATTCAGGTCCTCAGAGGGGTCTTTGCCATGAGGTGCCATGTTGAACTTCTAGTGACCAGTATGAGGAAGTTTGAGAGTGATAACACCAAATTTAACACACCTGCTCCCCATTCACACCTGAGACCTTGTAACACTAACAAGTCACATGACACCGGGGAGGGAATACTTTCACTTAGGAGTGTACTCACTTTTGTTGCCAGCGTTTTAGACCTTAATGGATGTGTGTTATTTTATGGGGACAGCAAATTTACACTGTTATTCAAGCTGTATTCTCAATACTTTACATTGTAGCAAAGTGTCATTTCTTCAGTGTTGTCCCATGAAATGTTATAATCAAATGTGGGTATTACTCACTTTTGTGAGATACTGTAAGTGTGTGTGTGTGTGTGTGTGTGTGTGTGTGCGTGCGTGCGTGCGTGCGTGCATGCGACCCTATAAAACGACATGCTACATTGTGTTCAAAGGTTTACTTTGGTCAGGGAGTAGATGTTGTTTCAGAAAGCAAGGTGGATTGGTTATATAAGGGACCTGAGATGGGTCTGAGATGAGATGAGATACTGTACATATGAGGGCCAAACCATTATTTTAATAAATACAAATATATATATATATATATATATATATATATATATATATATAT
>JACXGM010006089.1:0-33302 GCA_016801145.1 Umbra pygmaea
TTGTAATTACTCTGCCCGTGGAGATCCCTTGATGTACTTTAGCCATCCAGCTATTCCGTTTTGACCTATGCCTGCTTGTTTGGATAACTCTGCATGTGGATATACTCTTTTCCTGTTCCTATGGAAAGTCAAACAGGTCATTAAATAACATTGTGCTATTTGACATTGTTTTGAGTATTCTCAGTACAGACATTACAGATGGAATATTGTGTAATCTGATTAATGGGGACATTTTCCTTTGTGAAAAATGCATTTTTCTAATAAAACACATAGTTACAACTACTATTAACATTAGAAAAAGAGTTTGTTTTAGGCAAGTAAAAGTAGGATGTTTAATGGGAATACATATTAAAATCCTCATTTACACAGCAGTCTTTATGTGTGTGCGCGCGTCTCCATGTGCTTCACATGTGTGTGTGGTTTTGTCAAACGCATACCTTTCCCTCGGCCCATGTCATTACAGTATTACGGAATCCACTTTTACATGTCATCCAGGTATGCTGCGGGAATCTGATCAGACACCATTTAGGATGCGTTATTTCTACAGAATTACCTCCACAGTGCACTCAGACTTCGCTGTGTAGACAAAAGTATATTATGAACTGGTACTCAGTGTTTCTGCCTGAGCTTTAAGTGCCACAATGTACTGTAAAATGATGGAACAGCTGTTATGTGAGTCAAGCAGAGATGTTAACTATTCTCTTGCCATGTATTTTGTGAGTTTCAGGTAATCTACAAAAATCAGAATGACAGACTTACATAACGTATAACATTTTATAAACTGGGTTGTTTGAATCCTGAATGCTGATTGGGTGATAGCCGTGGAATATACTCCTCAAAGCATTGTGCATAAGAACAGCTCTTAGCTGTGGTTTACTGGCCATATCCCCCCCCCAAAACAAGCTTCCACATGATGTGTTCTGTTGATGCACAACCGTTTTTCTCTCTAAATTGGCTTAGCTTTTTTTCTATTAAGTTCAAAATCCCAGATAGGTTGTTTTTGTGAGAATACAGGTTTACAATAAAAAAGAATCCACAAAAATTTATAGAGCTTTGAGATTGTAATGTAGGATCTTTTAATAGTGTAATTCTTAATGCTAAGAATAAAAAAATGAAACATAAAAATATGTAAAGTAACAATATTATGGTATTACCAGTGATGGGAGTACTGGTGTATGCTGTACTCTATCCCCTGTTGGGCACTAAACTGGGATTGGAGAAATCCGGGATTACGTCTAATCTCTGTGGTACTATGTGAGATGGTGGCTCAAGACCAGTAATGTGAAGTTATTATGGTCATCCAAGATTCACATCGAGTGCTGTATGTGCCAACAACAAAGATGGCAAATATGACTGTTGCATCCTTATTAAAATCTTAATCCTAATATCAATTCAAATTATCCGCAAAGTAATAATCCAACTGTCGTCAGCATTTTACATGATGAATTACATTAAAGCTTTGAATGAATGGGTCTTAGAAAAAGGCTAAGCTACCAAATATTCCTCATGGTCCCCATTTAGTGTCAATTCCAAACGAATGCCAAAAACGAAACCATTTGGGCCAGATGGGAGAATTGGCAAGTTGGTTCGTCTCTTTCAACTGGTCATAACAACTACACAGAGAAGCAAATGCAGCGTCTTTGGGCATCCTGATTTGCCTGGGACATTTCCGCCTGCCTCTTGCTACAAAAACATGCACTATGAAAACAGGCTTTGAGCAGAGGAGAGCAAAGGCAACTCAATATGCATTGAAATGAAGATTGAATAGACAGGAGAGAAATGGATAGAACCTAGAGCATAATGTGAGCAGGGTGTTAATTGGATTTTTTACGGCCGCGGTCAGAGCACTGGTAGAGGTGGCAAGCTCACGTGTGATATTGTTACTAGCTGTTCCTCCCTAACAGCAGAGTGAAAAACATGTTGAGTCATCAGTTCTTACTTTTTCCATTTATTTATGTTTTGAGGTACAAAGCGTTCATCCATACCATTTGCTGAAGAAACTTTAGTGATTACCACAAACCTGGCACCTGGTCACGCTGAAAGCTTGTAAAGAGCTCCTGTCGGTTATAAGAGTCGCTGTGTTGTGGCCGTTTAGGCAGCTATTTCAAGCTAGGTTTAGTACCTCAACATGCTGTTTGCTTATGGACCTAACACTGGGCCCCTCTTAATACAGTCAGTCCAAACAGCAGGTGTGCCGCTACACACCATAGTGTTCCAGCTGGAAATGTATGCTACTGGTGATTGAGGAGGCTTGATGGAGCGCTCACAGGTTTTTGCGGACAACAGTCTTCCTCAAGGCCTGAGTGTCCTTGAATGATTCTGTGTTAGAGATAGGGTTTCAAATTTGTTTAGTCTGGAAAATCGCTCTTGGATTTTGTTTTAAATGAATTAGCTATTTGAGGTTTTTATCACATTGAATGAAGATCAGGGATCTCGGGCCCCATTTAATCGCTCTACTATACTGACTCATCTGCTTCACATGAAGGATGCATATCTGACCACCTTCAGGACAATCTCACACTGGGTTTGGGGCCTTGTCAACCATGTTCTAATGCTCTATCTATCTCTCTCTCTCACGGGTGGGGGGGGGGGGGTTCTGTCCGAAATAGGACTCTAGAACGATCTGGCTCCTACATTTTACATAAGATGTTAAAGGATTACGGTGTAAAAAGAGAGCGTGAAATTGTGTCGGTTGCTGAAGGTCTCCGAGGTATTCACAAACTGTGTGAGTCTTACATATATAATTGGCATATATAACTACTCACCTCTCCACCTGATAGCTGATGTGTGGTGAGCGTTCTGGTGCAAAATGGCTGCCGTGCATCACCCAGGTGGGTGCTACACATTGGTGGTGGATGAGGTGGGCTTTCCCCTCACTATGTAAAGCGCTTTGAGTTCCTTGGAAGAAAAGCGCTATATAAGTTGAATGCATTATTATTATTATTATTATTATGTGTTTTGGTGTTACTTCCATAACCTTTCTTGACAACTTTTCTTTCTTTGAAAATGACTTGGATATAATACCGGCGCTTCACGTTTGATGTTACACGTACATAAAGGCTAGGCCGCCATACTCCATAAAGTTTAGAATGGATGAATAAAATAGAAACAGGTATACAGATACAGATAGTGTAGGCTTGTTAATTAAGGTTGCCTGATGTTATGTAGACAGGCTGGTGCATTAGCATTGGCTAGCCATGTTAGATACAAACTCTATTGTGGTCTGATTCTCCATCTTAGCGTTTTTGTCTGTCAACTGACAGTGGGGCAATGGCTAAAACCTGTGACTTTAGATGAACATCTGGGCCGGGCTGTAGTCAGGGCAGCTGCCTGCCGGGAGGTTGTGACCAGTTGAAAGGGTCTACATGAAGTCTGTGGGGCCAGTTGAGCTGCTAAAACAAATCAACACTAAATCCTGGACATCTGGAACATCCTCTGACCAGCCGGGCAGCGTGCACTAGATTTTATGGGCAAAATGTAGAAGAAAAACTGGCATTTTGGTGGTCATTATACAAGGTTAAAAGTGGTTAACAGTGGGGTTGGGGTTAGGTTAAAAATTCATTCAAGAAGAGAAATTGTACAAATAGGTAGGATTTATGACTTTGTGGCTGCGGTAGCTAGTGGCGACCCAGTCCGACTACTATGCATTATAAATCTGGCATTCAGTAACATCATTTCTACACATTAATCCCAACACACTGACACTGTGAACTTCAACACGTAGGCTGGACGGGGTAAGTCCACACAGCACTGTAGACTGTCAGTCTGTCAGAAACACATTTTTGTAGCAGGGAGTTCCATGGTCCCAGTTTTTTTTTTTTTTTTAATGAGCCATGACGAGCTTAACATTAAATACACAACTGAGAACCATGCAGGACTTAGCCTCTGCGTATGTCAGAAACCGGAGGCGTGTCGTTTCGGAAAGCAGAGGTGAAGCAGAGAGAATGTCTGAAAAAACAATGTCCGGTTTATTTCATCCTCGCTCTGGTGTTAATTTTACACCTGGTCGTTCAGTAACATGTCTACAATTCAGTCTAGGTTTTTATGGTTTTAGAGGCAATTTTGTAAGTTATTGAGACAACCCTGTTTCTATGGTAACAAACTGTACCCTGGAACATCTATTATTAATTCGATTTTCATAATATTTATGACCTACATTATCTACTACAATACCGAGGGCCTTCTTTCATTGTAGAATCTGAGGCAGAGAGGGAGGAGTGGTGTTAGTCACGTAAATGATGACTATTACATCAGAGTTTTCTTTTCTGGGAACCAGTCTCTCCTACTTGAGGCCAGTTTGTATGCAGTCTGATATGTGTTGTTCTGTTTGCTTAGCAGCCAAACCCAACGCATTCTCACGGCAAGACGTGGGTAACTCTACGTAATGGAAATTTTGCCGCATTACATAGGCAGACTTACGATATGGCCAATCAAAATGTGAGTGTTTTTTACGTATTGAATCTCCGAACATTTCCAAGAATAGACCAATCGTTTACAATTTAAAGTTCTTGGGGAACTTTTAGTTAAGGGATGAGTTTAAGGTTAAGGTAAGTTTAAGGTAAACTGATTTGTTTACGTTTTGTACAACTCATAAAGTTCATCCTTTTTTTCCAAGACCTCTGAAATCTGCCCCTAGCATGCTGTCAATTAACTTCTGGGCCACATTCTGACCGATGGCAGCCCATTCTTATAAAAACAATGCTTGGAGTTTGTCAGAAGTTGTGGGTTTTTGTTTGTACACCCGTTTCTTGAGGATGGGATTAATGTCTGGGGAGTTTCCTGGCCATGGACTCAGAATTTCAAAGTTTTATTCCCTGTGGCAAGGTGCTCCATCATGCTGGAAAAGGCATTGGTCGTCACCAAACTTGGATGGTTGGGAGAAGTTGCTCTCGGAGGAAGTGTTGATAATATTCTTCATTTATGGCTGTGTTCTTAGGCAAAATTAATTAGCTGAGAAGCAACTCCACACATGAATGGTCTCTTTACTGTTGGCATGACACAGGATTGATGGTAACGTTCACCTTGTCTTTTCCGAACAATGTGTTTTCCGGAGGGCCCAAACAATCGGAAAGGAGATTCATCAGAGGAAATGACTTTACCCCAGTCCTCAGCAGTTCAATCCCTGTACCTTTTGTAGAATACCAGTCTGTCCCTGATGTTTTTCCTAGAGATAAGTGGCTTTTTTGCTGCCCTTCTTGACACCAGGCCATCCTCCAGAAGTCTTTGTCTCACTATGCGTGCAGATGCACTCACACGTGCCTGCTGCCATTCCTGAGAAAGCTCTGCACTGGGCCAGAGTATGTGAGCAGAGCTGAGAGTTTTTAAATCCCGCTCCACCACTCCACACATTTTCGAACCGCTGCGCTCAATACCGCACGTCGCTCAAAGGAGAAAAAATGGCACTCCAAATTCACATCGTCATATTAAATCATATTAAAATATTTACAAAACTCATCCATTGTGTGACCATGTAATAGAATATTAAAACTAAATCGACTTGAATTGTCGAATCCTTCCTGTTTGCATGTTTACGCAGTACACTATTGTGCTTGCAAGAGATATGTCTTTTCAGATTCCACAAAGACTCTTTAGTCCTGGCCAATATATATCTTCACTCCCTCTCTTGCACTTGGTCCCTTTCATTTTCGTAGGTAATCTTGATTTTGCACCTGTATGTTTTGTTAGTTTATTAGTATTTAGCGAACTCCATGATGACAGATTAACAATGCGCACTAGCCAGGCAAGTAACCTACACACGTAGAGGCTCATTAGGCTGGGCATGCCCCTGCCACGTGAAGTGAGCGCTACTGGAGCGACAACAGCCTTTTGGGCCGCTCAAACATTGCTTTGCACTCAAGTATAACTGGGTCCGCTCCGCTCCTTGCTCTGCTCCCACTCTGCTCCGCTCACATACTCTGCACTGGTGGTGCCCCGTTCCCGATTGCTGGACTTTCTTCACAACAATTGAACCTCTCTCCTTGAAGGTCTTTATGATCCGATAAATGATTGATTTAGGTGTGATCTTACTAGCAGCAAAATCCTTGCCTGTGAAGACCTTTTTCTGCAAAGCAATGATGACGGCACGTGTTTCCTTGCATGTAACTATAGTTGACAGAGGAAGAACAATGATTTCAAGCACCATGCTCCTTCCAGTCTGTTATTCTAACTCAATCAGCATGACAGAGTGATCTCCAGCCTTGTCCTCGTCTACACTCTCATCTCTGTTAACGAGACAATCACTGACATGATGGCAGCTGGTGCTTTGTGTGGCAGGGCTGAAATTCAGTGGAAATGTTTTTTTGGGGGATTAAGTTAATTTTCATGGCATAGAGGGATTTGCAATTAATTGCAATTCATCTGATCACTCTTGACGTTCTGGAGTATATGCAAATTGCCATTATCAACACTGAAGCAGCAAACTTTGTGGAGACCAATACTTGTGATATTCTCATAACCTTTGAACACGACTGTAAATATTTGTCTGAACTGATGATTGCAGGCAGGGCAGCTGACAGGGGGGGACAAACGGGTATGTTGTCCCGGGCCCAGTCCTGAGGGGGGCCCTAAATTTTGTTTTTGCACAGTAATTTTTTTTAGCAGGGGGCCCTAAATGTGGAGTTTGTCCCGGGCCCACAGATTCCTGTCGGCAGCCCTGATTGCAGGTAACCCCTTTTTCTACTATTGACTTTGTAGAGTGTACTCACTACTACGTAAATGGCCAACCTACAGTAGTAGCTATCTTATTAATGTCATAACTGTAATTTGCTCTGGGTCTGCTAAGTAAATAAAATGTCAATAATTTAGAAATACAAGCTGGAAAACAGCATCCTGTCAGAGTGCTACAGTAAAACCCCTCCCCCTATGGCAAGGCCATATGTTTTACCACAGATTAAACTGGTTCCACCCGTAGGATTACGCATTATTTTCAACTGCAGCGATGGGGGACACTGAAACTAAATGTACCCAGATGGAGACACCAGTGGTGCAGTGGGCCCAGTGGCGGGCTGGGGGGGTGCAGTGTGAGAAGGTCACACTGGGGGGGCACCGAGTAATTGGGTCAGTAGTGGAGGGGACTGTTTGGCATGTGAGCAGTGAGGAGCTTTGATTCACTATTAAACTGATGAATTATTTGAGCAATCTAATAGGTTGTTTATTGGCCCACATTGCAGGCATTCAATGATTAAAAAAGCAAATTCGAGGAGACATGACTAAATTACCCAGAGGATAAGGTTAATGCGGCTAATTGAATGTTATTTGATTATACTGGCCATTTACAAATGAAGGTCCAATTTCCACATTCATTGTGTCGGCTCTACACTGTAAATACATCACTATACACTGTAAAACAATATCTGTTAAAAAACAGTAAAACATACTGGTAATTTGTTGCCAGTAATTTTTCAATTAATTTAAGGACATTTCTTTAAAAAAATAACAGAAAAAACTTTATAAACACAGTAACTGTGTGTTATGTTGAACCACTGGTTTAATCTATAGGAAGGTGTGTTGGGTTGAACCATTGTTTAACCTATAGAAAAGTGTGTTCTGTTGAACCACTGGTTTAACCTATAGGAACGTCTGTTGTTTTCAACCACTTGAAAATGAATTAAAAAGTAAATGTACACGTTTGTACAATATTTGGGTAACTTTTATGAAAATTCCCAAGTTTACCCAGAATCTTTCAACCAGGATTTTGTTGAACGGGATGCGATTGGAAATTTGCCTTCCTTTTTCATTGTCATGCAAAGGTATGTTCATGTTTTGGTGAGTCATTGTTTTTAGTTGTTCTTTTTCACACTTCTACTAAGTAACCCCTCTGGATGTCAGAATAATTGCCGCACATCATGAGGTTCGAACGAGTTTCACTTATTCATTCTTGTCGTGCATTATGAGGTCCGAATGTGTTTACTTATTCATTCTTTGAGAACAGATTTGCTCGATTCCACCCACTGAGCTGGTCGCGGTTGTGTAGTTCTTTACAATGCAGTGTTTACTCTCTACAAGGGCTAACGTATTCCACTGAATGGGAAATATTTGGGCAGTATTTTGAAACAGGAAGGGCTTTGTATGGGCCGTCACAAAGACAAGTCACTTGTTCAGACTTGCGGAATAAAAGAGCAGAGAATGGTCACGTTCACTGTACCTCCGTGGTGATGTAATTATACATGCTTGACGCAGGGAGACATGGTAGAAACACACACAGAACTGAACTGAACCAGAAACACAGAGGATAACTGTGTCTATACCTGTTAGTTACACAAACAAACTGGACTAACACACATACAGGATAATATTGTAGACACACAAACACAAAAACAGCACTGACACACAAACTACAGTCTCTTGACTGATTTTCTCCAGATAAATGAAGGCAAAAACAAATCTGTGGCATCTCATCAGGAGGAGCTCAGTGAGGACCAGACCCAGCTGAAAGATTCTCTGCTCTGAGGCGGACCACATGGTTGCATTAGCGGGTGAACAGATTGCATATCATTAACCCTGAAAGAGAAAAATCTATTCAATAAAAAGCTTCACCCAGTCAATAACCTGCCCTGTAGGCTACCGTGGTACACACAGGATGATATTAACATTACACGCTACAACTCAGGCTGTCATTGTGTGACTTCGAACGTTTATATCCTGACTGTCCAACTGGGTGAGTTGGACTACAACCTATCCCAGACTAGCTCCGTAAAGATCTGCTGGACTACAACCTATCCCAGACTAGCTTCGTAAAGATCTGCACAATCAATGACTGAAATATACAAAAGGAAACCACTTCCTATTTTGTTGTGAGAGCTTGTGTGAAGACAGCATTAAGTGCCTGTCATAATCAGCATCGGTACTGACAAACATCTCATTGCCACTGGTTACCCTTCGGCCGACCTCCGTGAGAGAACATTCCAGAGCAACTGGGGGCTACTGTACACCCTGCCTACCCCCTCCTGTGTTTGGCATGCCACCCTCCCACCGGCCGGTTGGACCACCCTCATTCCCATGCATATCTGGGCTAGTGGGTGTAAATATAGCCGAAAAGGAACCAGAGCATTAGCCATGAGCCAGTGTTAGCGCTCATAACAGCAGCAGCATTTGATAGGCATCAAGAGACTAGAAGGGGACAAAAAGTCGGATCTGGATGGTAACCACCTGCTTCAGGTTTAGGGTGGAGGGGGGTGAGATGGGGGTGAGTTAGATGCTGGACGACTGGATCACTAGCGGAACCGCTGACTTTACCCACATCTGTGGGGTCTTTACATTTTGAAGCCTTGTTTCCTGGATACCAGGACCGTTTTTGACGGCCACCATGGGCAACGCAGCTATGTGTAAGGAACGTAAGGCTGAGAAGTGTTTGCCTGCAGATGGGGCTCTACCTTATCTAGACCAAGCTGTACCAGAGTCTGAATACTTCTCCTTTGTCCATCCTGAACCTGAAGCTCTGGTAAGACTTACAGGGCGAGAGGTTTTAGCTAGGAATAATCTCATGCTCAGGCTGGTGTGTATGGTGGATACGAGCCTGCATCATATTCCATTTAAAGATGGCCTTGTGGGAGCGTCCCACAACGTCCGCTGAGTCACTTATTTGTCATCATTTAATTGTTGTCAATAAATACAGGGGGATGACAAACAAGACACATTGGAAGGAGGGTGTAGTGGGAGATCGGTTAAGTGTTCCGATTCAGTCAATGACTGTCGCACTGCCAATTTCTGTCTGTATTCATATGACATTTGAAGCAAAGCTCCACCAGACCTTCTGCCAATTTGGGTGGAAGGGACTAGGATGTCACCACTGCCTTACGTTTTCAGTCCTTGCTTGTCTCTTCGGTAGATCTCACAAAAATAGCTCTTTCACATCCTCTTATTTGTTTCATCCCTCTTATTTTCTGTTTTTGTACTCGTCGAAGAATAAACACTTACTCTCCAACTCACCTTACGGGGGGCGGGGGTGAAGGTAATCTCAACTTCAGCTGTGCTCAAAGGCTCTGCCACATCAAAGGCTTGCGGACAGGGTTTCCAACGGCAACCCTGCCAGAGTGATGGGATGTAAAAATAAAAACCCAATGTGAGGCCAGAGAGGCCAAGCAGCTGTATCCTCATCGGGTCATTTGAAGCAGATATAGGTGTGGGAGTGTTACCAGAACTTTCTGTAGACAACCCAGCAGATAACACCTGACAACATTTACATTTTATGCATACTTTATGCTCTTATTTCTGGTGCAGTTGCATTGTTGTGAAGGAGCTGGCAAGAAAACGTTTTTGTTCAATCATGTTCCTAGACTTCTGTGATGTCATTTATAGAACAGCCTCAAACTCCCTCCTGAGAAAATTAGACGTAGTCTACCACAGCGCCATCCGGTTTGCCACCAACGCCCCATTTAACACCCACCACTGCAACCTTTATTCAACAGCAAATCTGTCTTTGTACAATTTAGCACACCATCATTTGCACAGCTATGCTCAATGTGTTGTTTTTGCCCTGCAACTTTGCATTCTGCATGACATAACTCTCGAACTTAGGCCCTATTTGCACAGACTCTGTAGTATATATTTCCCCTCTTCTTTAACTGTAAACGGCGGTCCATATCATTTCCTTCAGCATGCTTTCAAGCGTCAATAGCATTGGAAGGGCCGCCGGCAGTTGAAAGTGCCAGGGCCGTTTTTTGTCCCCAGTCCGTCACTGCTGTTCATACAAGCACAATATAATCTAAATACAAATATCACCTCTATTTTCTTTTTATTCCATTAATATTTATCAATTGTATTGGTTTGTCAGCCCTGTATCTACTGTACTGAAAAACAAATCCAATGAACAACACTATTTTAAAGATTAGCCAGTGATTAATATTGATAAAAGATCTACAAAATATTGATTTAAAGCCCACTGTATAACACACTTCTCTGTCTCTTGCCTTCAGCGGTTGTTTGGTTTTCAATATTCCAGCTCTCTAAAATCTCTTTTGAGGTTTCAATAGGATGCATAAAGGATAAACAAGTAAAACTACACATCAACTTTCTTACTCACAGGTTCCCTTTAGGAAAAAATACAGTAGATACAGAAACACCAATAAAAGCTATTATATTATACTCTAAAACTGTAAACATTTACAATTAACAGAGGATGCTTTTCTTTGTCTGTCTGTCTGTCTGTCTGTCTGTCTGTCTGTCTGTCTGTCTGTCTGTCTGTCTGTCTGTCTGTCTGTCTGTCTGTCTGTCTGTCTGTCTGTTTGTTTTTTGTTGTTTGTTTGTTTGTTTGTTTGTTTGTTTGTTTGTTTGTTTGTTTGTTTGTTATTGTTTGTTTGTTTGTTTGTTTGTCTGTTTGTCTGTTTTTTTGTGTGAGTGATGTATGTCCAATTGAGCATGGCTGCTGGAGCAGTTGAGGTGTTAGGCGGGAAGATGGCTTGCAGCTGTAATGCGTCTCCATGACATTCCCCTCAAGCGTCTTCACCTGTCACCTTCCATCACACTCTACCTAGTGAGGCCTAAACAGCTGTTTGTGTGCCGGAGTGAGAGTGTAGCCTGGAGTGTACCGTGAATTGTATTTATACTAAGTTGTGGGCCTTTTATTATGCACAGGATTTTCCCGTGTTATCTGTCATGTTTGTTTAGCTGGTGTCGTATTACAAAAGATTGAGAAGTCTGAATCAAAGTGAAATTTTAGGTAGTAACCCTTCAACCAAAATGTTTGGTCAGAGCACTTATCTGAAAGACAGTGGTAACCAGGTTTTTATAGAGATTCCAATAATCTGGGGAAAAAAACATGACTGCCCTACACACGTGCATGTGGCTGTGTGTGTTTTCTTCCAGTGTTTCTGTGCTAGATATCCACTGTGACAGCTACAGACTGCACTCTGAGGACCCCTGCTGTTTTTAAAACTATTCAAAACAGCAGCTGGTGTTAGCTGAGAGCTTTCAGTCAACTTGAACCCTGACCTTTCACCCCTGACATTCAGCTGCGGCGCTGTGTCACTAAGTGGACTGCAGACTCTATAGTCCTCGCCACAACCTGTACACTGTTCTGCTATTATTTGCTTTGCCACAGCTACCGACATTATTCATTGGAAGCTATGAGTTATTTTTGCACGCTACCTCAGCCTTACGCCGCCCATCAAACCGTGTTTCATTTAGACCATCTCGGGTGCTGTTAATGGTTTATTCAGGCATCGACACAGCATCTTGCTTCATTCTCTCATGCCTTACTGAAAAACCTTACTACACTTGTGCTTTAGATTAGGTCTAATGGTGACTCCATTACAAGCCTTTCTTCTTATTTACAACATTGGTAATGAGTCCTCAGAGAGAGCTGTGATTGCAGAGAGGCTCTGGTGGAGAGTGATATCCGTGTCTGGCAATGGTCCAGATAGGTCTGGCCTGACTGATGTTTATGATGATGGCTGTAAATTAGGGAGACTAGCAGAATTAACCAATCAGGGAATTGGATTTAAATCTAACACCACAATTGGAAGACGACTGTTACTATTCAAAACATCAATAAGCTGTGTGTTGCCATGATGTCATCTCTGATTGGAATACATAAGAAATACTTATTATATATATTATATTAAACAGTATATATGTTTAAACCACACACATAGCTGGAAAACTTGACACTAACAAAGGAAATGTTATCATGGTCACCAGTCCTAGACTGTAGTCTTATGACAGGGTAACTGTGTACAACGGATACCCGGTAAACAGTGCTGTTTGTTTATACGATTGGCTGTCATGATGTACTAGAATATAAATAGTTGTTGTTTTGCCCGCGGGTTGTGTAGCTGCCTGCACTGAAAAGCTGAACATACTGTATGTAGTAGCGTGGTCATTATAGTATCCCACACATTCGAGGACATTCATTTGCTTTTTTCTCTCTCCACTAATGAAGCGTCAACTGCAATTATGTCCAGACATTATTGAGAGTGTGTTTCTATAAACCAGCGACGGACATGGGCAGAGTTGCCCTATTTATGTGTGTTTGTGAGAGTGTGCATGATTTCTAGCTCGTGTGTAAATGATACAACTGCTGCAGACTGGATTCGTTTTTGTGTATACCGGTGACACACACGATGTCCATGGCTTTGAAAAATCCCTACTTCTACCTTTGCATGACCACTCAACATCCTGCCATACTATTGGTCTGTCTTTAGTGAGAAGAATAGTATTTTAAAATATAGTGTACTGTTTTATGGTGAAAAACCCCACATGGTTATAGAAGCTGTGGGAACCCATATTTGCATGTTCAGCCTCAGAGGAATAGAGAGACAGGGGTAGAGTTAAGAGAGAGCCAATGCCCTACAAGTTGACTAAGATTGGAGAGCTGCATGCCTGCCTAACGACACACACAGTTGTCTTGGTTACCAAGAGAGGCAGGGCTACATGTCCCCTTGGTAACAAGGAGGGGCTAGTATTCCTCCAACAGAATTGGTTGGTACAGTATTCATGTGATATAATAGTTACATTATTTATATATCCACCCTACAACACCGACTGCAGACAGAGGACTGTTTAAATTAAAGTTTTATGCATCTTACTTTGGAAAGGCTTCTGGAACTGACAGAACACAAATGGTGATGGAATGTCATGCATCCCAGTTTTGTTTAAAGCACCACTAATTATGTTGTCTAGTATAAAACATACAGGCTAGGCAACATTTCTTTAGTGTTCAAATCTAATTATTCCGGAAAGAAGTTGGATATAACGCTTGTTTCGCAGCCATTGGTTGCCAAATTGGTTTCTCTTTCTCTCTCTGTGAAAATATAATATTTATTTTGATAACTGCTGTCAAACAATAAATGCCCTTTTTGAACACATTTCGCTGATTCAAGGACTCAGAAGTTGTCTATTCTCTTTCTGTTTTCTACGTACCTAGGGACTTAAAAACTATTTCTGTAGGAAGTTTTGGGAACAATCTGTCATTTTATTTTCTTCTGAATTTTAAGGGCTTTGAAAAAAAATTGATTGTTCAAGGGCTCTAAAAACCTAAGTGTCACCATGGCAACACAGAGATTGCACCAGGATGGTTTAAAGAATCCCTGAATAATGTGACACTACAACTCAGACTGACTGAATATGTTTGCTGGCGTTGTCACTCTTCTAATGGCAAATCGTTGCCTTTATGTCCTTAAGCCAAACACAGAATAAACACTGTCTGTCACTCACTCTCTGAGCTGAGAAGGCTTTGAGAAGACCACATCCTTTCTCTGAAATCCATGTGTTTATTAGAGAGATAAAGAAAGGATTGATAATCAGCCGAGCATTTTTCCTGTTCAACAATTTAATGTGTTGTCAGAGAGGGGCCTGGTGTGAGGTATTTGCCTCATGGAGACATCAGATACGCCTTAACCTGATTCTCATCCACAGACGAGATAGCTTGTCCTCTCAGTGGGACCCACAGTAGCCGACTTACCAGATTTGATTGACAGTGTACTTAAAATATCACAGCCGTCATCCGGCAGACTCCACTACAAACTCACATCCATGTTGTATTTATTATATTAAACACTATCTTTAAATCAGTCCGCTCAAGTGCATTTTTCCATTAACAGTCACTGACGTTAAAAATAGCCCAGTTGTGCGGGAAATGGTCCCATCTGGCAACCCTGACAGTAGCTACGCAGCACTGTGAATCGAATTCACAGCAAGAACAGGCACTTCCTCTAAATAAGCCATCAAAGAGGCACCGCATGCACAGTTTGTACCACGGTTCTTAGAAGGTTGAGCAGCTTTGAGTTGAATCTGAGTCTGCCTGGTCGCTGGCACGACCGTGTGTTAGCGTGTGGTTGTGCCGCATCAGGTCTAATGTAACAACGCTGTCTATCGTCTGCAGAAGCCAGCTGCACACACGCTGAGAGGGTCTTTACCAGAAACAGGAAAGCACTACCTGTATAGCCTCAGGAAGTGTGTACTGCAGTGTGTTGAGCCTAAATGGTGGCTGGAGTTAGTCCTGTACTGCAGTGTGTTGAGCCTAAATGGTGGCTGGAGTTAGTCCTGTACTGCAGTGTGTTGAGCCTAAACACTGTCTGGAGTTAGTCCTGTACTGCATTGTGTTGAGCCTAAATGCTGTATGGAGTTATTTCTGTACTGCAGTGTGTTGAGCCTAAACGGTGTCTGGAGTTGGTCTTGTACTGCATTGTGTTGAGCCTAAATGCTGTCTGTAGTTAGTCATGTACTGCAGTGTGTTGAGCCTAAATGCTGTATGGAGTTATTTCTGTACTGCAGTGTGTTGAGCCTAAACGGTTTCTGGAGTTGGTCCTGTACTGCATTGTGTTGAGCCTAAATGCTGTCTGTAGTTAGAGGAGGACATCATCTCAGTCTGGGATTGAGCTAAATTCTGCAGTTGCTAGAACAATCTCCAGCCCTGTCACCCTCACTGAGTGTCTCTAGAAAGACAGCTAGCTCTGCCTAGCTGGTCACGACACACAGTCAGCTTCTTAGCACAGCCTGGTTGTTGTTGAATGAGGGCTAGCCTGCTTCTTCCCCCAGAGTAGAAGGAGCAAGCTTGGACTCTGCAGTACTATTTGAGCCAGCTAATGGCTAGGAAGGGAAGGTACAGTATACAGGAAAATGCTGAGTCACTCCCGCACCGTCCTACAGTGTTGGAGCACATCCAGCTCAGTCTTTATCTCAGGACAGTGCTGTTTTGTGCAGATGGGAATAGAACACATCATCTGATGTCCCAGGCTGGAAGATACATGTAACTATGTCAAAAAAACAATATATCTAGTAATTGAAATGTTACTGTATATACACACTGAAACACCATTTCCTAATCAGAGCAAAACAGGGCAACGCTTTACATTTGTTTAGACAATAGGCCTTCAAACCTGTGGCAAATTTGCAGCCAGACAACCGTATGCAGCATATTCAGCTTCACTTGCAAATCTATCCTGTGTTTCTGTTCTGTATTATTTGCTGTAACAATTGATGTATAATAAGTTGGACATTTCTGCAAGAGCATAAATAAACTGAGGAGAATGTTGCAATATTTACAAAGAGGCTCATCCCAACTTTTCACACAACATACAATGATCAGTTGTCATTAGAGATACAGTACATACAGTAGATGGGTAGAGTGATATAGAGCATCCAGTGGTGAAAGTAGATTTGTTTTCTTCAAATAATTAGATTTAATCCCCCATTGTTATAATATTCAGAACTTTGCTATTAAGACATTTCTGAAACAAGATCCAAGCATAATACCCGCAACTAAAACAGTTGAACTGAAATGGAAAAAAATGGATCAGAGGCCAAGACGACACAACTCAGGTTCTATCCTAAGCAATATAGCTGTCATTAACAACCATTTCAATTGCAGTGACTGCTGTGCCCTTGTCTAAATCCTGACTGATGTTCATTCAAATAATAGAAAGAAAAGAGTCCTGCAGAAGAATATGAACACATAAGCATCTTTCCACTCTGTTTTACCTATGTTGGATTAAGATAGGGTTATAGTCTGTGGTAGGTGGAGCTACACCCTTAAGCAGGCTAGGATTTAGCTTGCCAGTTGTCTTGTCTATACATGTAGCTAGCAAGGCATCAATTTGTGAAGGAATTTCGATTTTATGCATTAAGTTTAACAATCTAACATTAACTTGCAAGAATGTGTGATAGATGGTCTTTTAGAAAGGCAAGCTGCTGTGGTTCATATGTTGTTGAGGTGCAGTTTAACGACTCAGCACAGGTGAATCTATAATACAATTTAATTCTTCAAGAATATTCAACAGTCCGAACACAGTAAGGGGAATACTCAATCCAGGCAATGGTCGTATCAGGTCAGGTGGGCAGAGGTACAGAGGAGAATCCAAGAGTTGTCGATATATAAAACAGGGTAGGTACACGGTGAGGCACAGGCAGAGGTACAGAGGAAAATCCAAGTCGTAAACAGGGCAAAGGCAATAAGGTCAAGGCACAAGCAATCTCAGGCAAAAGTACAAAAACGTGATCCGGATATCATTGGTCAGAACTATAGCTTAGGTCAATACAAACACAGTCAATACTTCAATGTTTAGTAGTCTACAATAGAACAATACCTTGCAATGAGGAATAATGCTGGTGGGCCTATATACTGGTATGAAGTGTGTGCAGGTGTTTAGAATTCCTGTGATTGCGATCTGCTGAGTGTGCTGCATTCAGGTGCGTGGGGATCTTGCAATGTGCCAATGTTGTTTGATGATGTAGAACCGTCGAGACCAGTTCTTACATTCAGGCTCGGTTACCAACTGCAGGTTGGGTTGGAGGAAATGGTTGTCAGGGTTGGTGTTGCACAAACAGTAGCCATGTTAATTCAACACAAATGTTTGACTTAAGTGGTGATTAACTTGGACTGATTTGACCTAACCTGGCTCATCAAGGAAGCACTAACATGGTATACATAGTCGGCGTAACCAGTTCTATCTGTGACTCTTTACCAGTTTGTTGTTTTAATGTTCTAACCCGTCTTCCTATGTGTTCTTTCCAGTCGGACAGCAACACCAGCTTCCTGCGAGCGGCAAGGGCAGGGAACATCGACAAGGTTCTAGAGTACCTGAAGGGGGGCGTTGACATCAGCACATGTAATCAGGTAAGGGACTGGACACAGTACAGCACTTACATTAAGCCGAACCATGTTAGACAACGGAGCATCTACTGAACACTTACGATCAAAGACAGACCAGGGAAAATGTGCCGCCTACCTGTTCGAACAACCGCATAAATTCAGCAATACCTGGTTGACGTTACGGGACGGGTCATTTGTTAGGCTTGATGGTGCTGTCCTCTGCAATCCGTAGAGACACAATGGATGTTAGTCCTCTCCCACTTCACCCAGGCAATCAGCCTTGCCTGCCTCTCATTTAGTTTTCAATATTTCGTTCAGCCCCAGGGATGTCTTTGTCGGTTGTCAGTCTGAACACCATTCCATCTCTGGTGACAGGGTGACCTTAGTGTTTTCCCATGGGGACGAATAAGTCTAAATTGATGTTTGCATTTGCTACCATAACGTTACTTCGATTTAGCTTTTAACCAAACATTAGGTTAACAAATAAATTTCCTGGGAGCTACTGTATGTATATTGCAAACAGGTATTGTGTTCAATGTTGGTTGGACGCTTAGGTGTTGAACCTGAAGCATTGGACTAGTATTTAGCGCTGTTCCTAATCAAGCCCTCCCCACTCTCTACTATTAACATTGTTCTCAGAGTAAGAGGGGGAGGGGCCTATGCTGTGATTTTGGCGATTCTTTGGGAAATGCATTCATTGTCATCTTGAAGGGGACTGTCAGCGTGATTACATTAGGCATAAAGAGCCTTTATATTTTGTTCATTATTAAACAGCCACTATGCTCAACTCCGCTTCTACATCTGCTTCTGGCAATGGCTTCAACCAAGCAAATGAGTTAATATGTTGTGCTAAAAGCTAAGCAGGGTCGGGCCTGGATGGGAGCACCAATGCTGCTGGAAGTGGTGTTGGAGGGCCAGTAGGGGGCACTCTTCCTTCTGGTCTAAAGATCATTCCCAATGCCCCAGAGCAGAGATGGGGATCTGCCCTGTGTAGGGTGTCGTCTTTTGGATGGGATATTAATGGTGTCCTGACTCTCTGTGGTCACTAAAGATCCCATGGCACTATTCATAAGAGTAGGGTTGTTAACCTCGGTGTACTGGACAAATTTCAAACCAGGCCTCATTTCAATCATGGCCGCCTAATAATCCCCCACATTCCTAATTGGCATATACACTCACCTAAAGGATTATTAGGAACACCATACTAATACTGTGTTTGACCCCCTTTCGCCTTCAGAACTGCCTTAATTGTACGTGGCATTGATTCAACAAGGTGGTGAAAGCATTCTTTAGAAATGTTGGCTCATAATAATAGGATAGCATCTTGCAGTTGATGGAGATTTGTGGGATGCACATCCAGGGCACGAAGCTCCCGTTCCACCACATCCCAAAGATGCTCTATTGGGTTGAGATCTGGTGACTGTGGGGGCCATTCTAGTACAGTGAACTCATTGTCATGTTCAAGAAACCAATTTGAAATGATTCGAGCTTTGTGACATGGTCAGAAACAATGCTCAGGTAGGCTGTGGCATTTAAACGATGCCCAATTGGCACTAAGGGGCCTAAAGTGTGCCAAGAAAACATCCCCTAAACCATTACACCACCACCCCCAGCCTGCTCAGTGGTAACAAGGCATGATTGATCCATGTTCTCATTCTGTTTACGCCAAATTCTGACTCTACCATCTGAATGTCTCAACAGAAATTGAGACTCATCAGACCAGGCCACATTTTTTTCAGTCTTCAACTGTCCATTTTTGGTGTGCTATTGCAAATTTTAGCCTCTTTTTCCAATTTTTTGTGGAGATGAGTGGTACCCGGTGGGGTCTTCTGCTGTTGTAGCTCATCCGCCTCAAGGTTGTGCGTGTTGTGGCTTCACAAATGCTTTGCTGCATACCTCGGTTGTAACAAGTGGTTATTTCAGTCAAAGTTGCCCTTCTATCAGCTTGAAGCAGTCGGCCCATTTTCCTCTGACCTCTAGCGTCAACAAGGCATTTTCGCCCACAGGACTGCCGCACACTGGATGTTTTTCCCTTTTCACACCATTCTTTGTAAACCCTAGAAATGGTTGTGCGTGAAAATCCCAGTAACTGAGAAGATTGTAAAATACTCAGACTGGCCCATCTGGCACCAACAACCATGCCACGCTCAAAATTGCTTAAATTCACCTTTCTTTCCTATTCTGAACATTAGTTTGGAGTTTGGTTGAGTAGATCATTGCATTAAGGAGAAATTGAACGGGTGTTCCTAATTATCCTTTAGTTGAGTGTACAACTACTCACCTTTCCACCTGATAGCTGATGCATCACCAAAGTTAATTGGATTCTGTATGTCTGAGTGTGTATGGAAGTAAGTATGCGCATTGACTGTGTGCCTATGTCTGTCTATGTGTGTGACTGTGTGTGAGTGTGTATGGAAGTAAGTGTGCACGTTGACTGTGTGTCTATGTCTGTCTATGTGTGTGACTGTGTGTGAGTGTGTATGGAAGTAAGTGTGGAAGTTGACTGTGTGTCTATGTCTGTCTATGTGTGTGACTGTGTGTGAGTGTGTATGGAAGTGGGTGCTACACATCGGTGGTCGATGGGGTGGGTTTACCTCATTAGTATGTAAAATGCTTTGGGTCATTGAAAAGCGCTGTGTGAATGTTATTATTATTATTATTATTATTATTATTATTAGTATTATTATTATTAGGAAATGCCCATGTTTTCCCCTTCATACAAAAACAAAACTTGTATCCCTAGGTAAATGCAGGCATGCTGCAGTTAAGTAACACCAACAGAGTGAACTGTGGATTTTAACTACTACCAATATAGACTATCAATTATTCCATCCATCATGAATTCCCTGGTAAAGAAAGTGAATGCTGAATGTAGTGCATAAGAAGGAAAGCCTAAAGGAGGAGAAGAGAGAAGTGTGTGGCTTTTTCTGTAGGTGTAGCCACCAGCGGCCATTTTGGAAACCTGGGACCCCAATATTGTCCATCTGAAACGAGGCCTCTGATGACTCATGAGATGGACATTTCTGTCAGGGCAGACCTGTACACATATTGTACCTGGATTAGTAACTAGCCACAGGCACCTTGGATGAATGGACGCTCATAGCATCCAACAGCAGCCCAGATGCTGAGAGATGATTTGGAGAAAAAAAATGACTTCTGTTGCAAAAAAGGTAGTTTGACGTACAACCATCGTTCAATTAGGCTACACTGTGTGTTTGTGTGTGTTTTTGATTAAACAGCATTTTACGCACTTGCTGGCATCATAAATTGTGACCACAGTACCAGGGTCTCAGTCAGTGTTGCCAAATCTGTCTTTGTATTTATCTATTTTTTTCTCTCTCTCTTGCTCTTTCTCTCCTCGTCCTCCCTCCTTGTCACTCCCGCCCTCTTTCTCTCTCAATGTGCTGCCTCCACTTCCTATTAAACTTCTCCACCCAGCACTTTACGCTCCCAGTGAAGGAAAGAAACATGCCTTGTCAGAAAAAGCTCAGTGTATAATCAATAGACGGTATAAGAAATGCTCTACTGAAGGTGTGATGATGAACTGTAAGCACATTTGTATCCATTGATCTGGGACAATCTAACCAGCCTGGCCAAGTGTTCAGACTCACTTGAGCCCATATTGGTCCTGAAAAGCATGATATTTAGTATTTTTAACGCTACATTGACAATCTTAAGTTATGAAGTCCTTTCTTGTATATTGGGTGTTTTGGAAATATTTCTAGATATTTATTTTCCCTTTTATCCCTGTTGATGTTGAGAAGCTGCTGGGTCTAAATTTAGGTAGGCCATGGTAATTATCTGTTCCTCCTCCAGCTTATTAACGTTCTTTGGTATGACGGGGGGGAATACCAAGTATACTGCTAGGAGGTAAATAGTAACCGCCATGGCAACATCCCTGGTCACGGTTGTCAAGCCTGATAAACAACAGTCATGTTGTTTCTGTCTACACATCTCTACCCAGATACACATTAACACCTCAACTTTATGTCTACGCACTCTTTGACAGATTATGAAAGATGATATCACCCCCCCCAGTCTTTTTGTTACGTCTGACAGAGACAGAGAGGAAGGCCACAGACAGACCGTCGGCCGAGCCGGCCTTTGAACATCCTTCGCCAGGACTAGATCAGAGTCAGGAGCTTTGACCACTACTTCAACTCTGGCACGAGGTGTGCTTTGAACACAGGGCGACCAAGTGATTGGTGTTAACCACATACTTTTACACCCACGAGTGGCAGATGTGCCTGCAATTCAATTTTGCTAAGTGGATCAACCCGAGCTAAGAATCTGTCAGTCACCCACAGCCACCGGCCTTCCGACAGCTCATAGACAAATGGAATTGCTACACAATATTGATAACAGCCCTTCACTCTGCTGTACTGTATGTGCTTTATTTAACTGCTGCCAGGTATATCACGGCTGTTGATGTTGTATTGCCCAACAAGATCTTCCTCATTCATTCCCACGACCTTCATTTTTCAGATGTCCTTACAAACCCTCAGAACTACAATTCCGTGTTGTACCACAAGCACAGAGGCATATGTCTGCCCTAATGGCACCACGGTTACTAGTGTCCCTTAGGACTATGGGTGTGCTTGTGGTAACTCATTCAATGTAGACATTATAAATACATTACAGGTGCTACATTGGAGGGCTAATATTCCCTTCAAATTGCTGCTTGTGTTGCTGGTGATGGATTCGGCCCGTGACAGGTCTTTATGTCTGACGTAACACTGTAAAAGTTATTCATCAAACACATTGACAGCAGCAGAAACCCTAACCATAATTCAAATCAAAACGTCAGACCTGTAAACCGTAACTGCAGTATTATGACCTCATTTTAATGATGAAGTGGACGATATGTTTCACTAGTAGTTTAGCAGTTACTCTCTGGAGTAGATTAGCTCTTATCAACATGATGCCGAGGCTCGATATTCCCTTTAGGAATGTGGTTCATGCTACTGTAAGAGAAATGTTGTCCTTTAATACATAAATTACCTGTCACTTGGTATGACCGCCAATGTTATTCTTAAACACTTCTTTCCATACTTCTACGATGTAGTGACTAAACTTTTTAGTTTGTTCTTTGTTTTCACCAACCACAATGACTCCTTGATAAACTACATTTTGCACTTGTTGCCTTGCAATGACTAATTTATATATTTAATTAAAGCGCAGTAGCCCGTAATGAGCTCTGCACCTGAACGTTTATTATTTGCTATTTATTCTCATTATCACAGGTGCAATGTCACCTGGGAGAACCGGTCTATCTCTAACCCCTGCCTGATTAGATTTCCGTCATATTACATCTGCACAGTGGAGGCCAATAAACCTTAATTGAGGAGAACGTGCTCATATTACTGTCTGAACTGGAGAAAATTAAATTGTATTTCACACTGTTTAATGTGTTTTACTCCATTCCATTTACTCCAGTCCAGACATTAATATGAGCCCAACCTCCTCAATTAGGGCTAACCAGCCTCCACTGAGAAACAATATGCAGCAGCATCACAACGATATAATATTATTAGTGTAAATGACCGTGTTTGGCCCAGTGGATTCGGAGACAGTCATTGAGTGATTAAGCTAGGCAGAGGCTAGGTGAAGGGCCTGCTGTGTGACTGATTGTAGCCTATGGCGAGGCTGGATGAATGGGGACACACTGGGGCACTATGGGGTGGCTGTGGGCAGAGATGGATAGGGCCTAATGGAAGCGCTGTTGAAGGAACCAACCAGCCTCCTGCATCCCCTCTCTTGTTCCACCACCTCATTCTATGGGGACATAAACAATGAAGGAGCCATTTGTCTGACCTGCTATATTGCTTGGTGTTGTGATGCTATAGCTGCCAGTCTGTCTGGTATGGAGTTATTATGTCCAAAGTTATTATGTCCATGGATTTATTATGTCCATAGAGTTATTATGTCCACATAGTTATTATGTCCATGGATTCATTATGTCAACAGAGTTATTATGTCCTCAGAGTTATTATGTCCATGGATTCATTATGTCCACAGAGTTATTATGTCCATGGATTCATTATGTCCACAGTTATTATGTCCGCAGAGTTATTATGTCCACAGAGTTATTATGTCCACAGAGTTATTATGTCCTCAGAGTTATTATGTCCATGGATTCATTATGTCCACAGTTATTATGTCCGTAGAGTTATTAGGTCCACAGAGTTATTATGTCCACATAGTTATTGTCCATGGATTCATTATGTGCATGGATTCATTATGTCCACAGTCACTATGTCCATGGAGTTATTATGTCAACAGAGTTATTATGTCCACGGTTGTTATGTCCATGGATTTATTATGTCCACAGTTATTATGTCCACCGTTATTATGTCCATGGAGTTATTATGTCCACAGTTACTATGTCCATGGAGGTATTATGTCAATAGAGTTGTCAACATGGCATCTCTGAATAGGTGTGTTGCAAGGACAGGCCATGATTAATATGACTGGGAATTGTCTAGGTGGTGTTTACATTGTACACAATATTGAAATAGAAACCGATATTTCAGAGATGTGAAAGAAAGCTGAAATTATAGAGAGCAGCTTGTGAACCCGTCGAATGCAACATATCGTGCCTCTACAAACATGTTGTAGTACTTTGCAAAACAGACGACTTCTGCTTAATTCTATAAGCTACTTCAGGGCTGAAACGAAATCACACTTTTCGTGTAAAATAACCTGCACGCTATTTTGTGTAGAGAGACAGATAAATAACTCAGTTGAGCTCACCACCAGTGCTAAATACTGGTCCAGTCTGTAGGGGGCGTTGCTGTAACAACAGGTATCCTCGGGAGCAGCTTGTTTCCGCATGAGCCCGGGTCTGCATGGGAGCATTAGAACTGCCTGTGCCACAGAGTTAATTACATGTCGACTGAGCAGAGTGGACCTGTTTTTAAAACAGCAGACACGCTTGCTGGTGAATGAGTTATGGAATCAGTGCTGGCTCAATGGTACAGGCTCCCTAAACCCACTTAGGACAATAATGTACCAATAAATCACCCATCTAGGCCTTGTGCGCCCGCTCTGAAGGGGCGAGTAGGCAGGGACGAAGACGGAAGGAGATACAAGCACAAGTGCCCACGAGATCAATCATTTTGTTGCTTTATTAGACTGACAAGATTAGATGCGATGGCCCAGAAACATGAGAAGGTAACAGGATAGTAGTTGTGTAGTAGCAGGCTAGTAGTCATGGATACAACTGTGGTTTTCCCACATACCTATATTAATATACATTGACTGTAAGGCACAAAGATAAATAACAGGGATGTGTTTCTTTTCCTTGTGTTTTTTTCTGGTCTTTTCTTCACGATTCCATCTTATTGCCTATGGCTACTATTCCTCTTCCCTGATCATGTTGCTTGCATCGCAATACCCACTCCTCCAATTGGATCTGTCCCTAGTATCTATCCTGTCTATCATGCAGAAGAGACTCCCACTCCACTCTAACCTTCCTTCCCAAACAGCACATTCCACACCAGGGGGCGTGTGTATAAATAGAGCTCTGAGGTGATTAAAGAGAGGTCTATTCACTGTGTGTTCACACTGTCTGAGGTGGGGCACCAGTGCACTACATGGCCAGCAGCTATACCTCTCGGTCATTCAAAGAGTGAAGGGTTCTCCGTCTCAGATTTCCAAACGGTGTGTCGTGCTGTTTGGCATCTGGGCTCGGATATGGAAGTGCCTTGGTCCGCTCGTGGTCTAGTGTTTTGGGAATTAACTGGCAAATGCTTGGGTTCCCAAATCCGTAGGGTAATCCGCACAGAGTGATATTGAAATGTAATCTTCATTTCTCAACCTGCCAGGCGTTTTCAAATATATTTATTGCTTTAACAACAGGGATTAAAAGCGGTCTTTTAGTATAGATTTGGCACTTCTTAAAGAAAATCTCTGTATGTCTGAGTTGTTCTTAAAAGGACGTTCTGATCAATGGTCAGATCTTATGATATCCTGAATACTTTATAAACTGTATGACCAAAAGTATGTGGACACCCCTACCAATGTTGGAGGCATAATGTTTCAGTTAAGCGTCATCTTTTTGCTACAGGATACAATGACATCTTAGACAATTGATTCCAACTACGTGGCAACAGTTTGAGGAAGGCCCTTTCCTGATCTAGCATGACTGTACCCCTGTGGACAAAGCAGGGTTTATAAAGACATGGTTTTATGAGTTTGGTGTGGAGGAACTAGAGTAGACTTCACAGAGCCCTGACCTCAACCCCAGTGAACACCTTTGGGATGAATTGGAACTGTGATTATGAGCACAGCCGTCTCGTCCAGCATCAGTGCCTGACCTCACAATGCTTTTTTGGCTGAATGGGCAGAAATTCCCACAGACACACTCCAAAGTCTTGTGGAAAGCCTTCCTAGAAGAGTGGTGGACATTATAGCTGCAAAGGAGTGGTGGGGGGGGGCAACTCCATATTGATTCCCATGGTTTTAGAATGGGATGTCTAACAAACCGATATGGGTGTAATGGTAAGGTGTCCACATACTTCTGGCTATACAGTGTAGGTAGCTCTGTTGTTCAGGGGAAAGTTGCATTTAAGGAACAGAATCCTGTGTGATGTGGCAAACAAACACACACACACACACACATATTGCTAGTGTTTATTAATACCACAAGGCCTACGCTGTGAATCCTGGACCTCATCCACAAACATCATGACATGGCACAAATTACATCTTTGATATTTCCGTCTGTCCCTCCCTCAAATGTGAGAGAGAGAGAGAAAGAGAGAGAAAGAGAGTTACAGATTAAAGAGGAGGGAGAGAAAGAGAGAGTGAAAAGGTGAGGGAGTGAAAGAGGGTCACAGTAATGGACCTGGAGGTACTTTTTCTTTGCTTTCCACCTTCTCTTCCCTGTCGACCCTCCATTTTGTTTGGAAGCTCACTCGTGCTTTTTCTTGTCTGCGTGTCTGTCTATTCTTCCTCAGAATGGGCTGAACGCGCTGCACCTGGCGGCTAAGGAGGGCCACATCGAGCTGGTCCAGGAGCTGCTGGAGAGGGGCTCGGCCGTGGATTCAGCCACTAAGGTGGGTCTCCTTGCTGCACTCTGACCAGGGGCGGCACGTGCCCCCTCAGATTTTTGAGCCAAGTGGGTTTTCCTTTTAATATCAGTATTTGTGGGCACCTGTTTCCATGTGTTGTGCACACTGTGCCCTCTTAAAAAAAATAGGTGCATGATGCTTCTGACTCTGACACATGTGCGACTGCCATGGGGCTAGCATGGAAGTGTCCTAAAAAACAGTTGGGAAGAGCTGGATTTGCTAATGGTTGATGGTCAACTCTGTCTTTTTCTAGATGATTTCTGAGCTTTCACACTGGGATTAAGACTGTGTTTACACAATGTCTTCATTAAAATCATCCCCTGCCCAATCACATCTAATTTTGAAATGTCACCCTAGTTTTATTTTAGTTTTATGCAGACCCAAGAGCAGTATTTTACTTAAATTGACCTTCAGATCCAAATGAACATAATTAAAAAGATAAACATAAAATAGACATTCAAGGAAAATTGATCTTTAGTTTGGGTTGATGTTTAAGGTCAAATATTTTTACCACCCAAAAAACAGGATAGACTTCTCAGAAAAGCCTGCTCGTTCGAGGTACATCTCCAAATTAGGGGCCCCAAACGTGGTTCAAGTGTCACATATGCGTTTAACATAAACAGCTCATGTCACACGGTTGACCTACATTAACCGGACTCTTAACCTTTAAGTCTCTACACTACTCTGAAACCAAACCCGGACTGCAACCTAATGTGGTCACATGACTGGTCTTCTGAGCACTGTGTAGTAGTAGTAGGGAGGACAGCCCAAGTAAAAAAAAAAGTATATTTAAATGTACTTGAAATGTATTTTATTTATCCTAAATATACTTCTAATATATTATTTTGGTATGTATATTTTGAAAGTATACTTCAAATATACTTAAATACATTGAATACATACTTATGGTTAAACATAAGTATACTAGAAGTATAATACTGGAGTATAATTTAAATATACATTTACTTGGGAGTGGATGTAGATAGTGGAATATTCTGGTAATTATTTCACTCTCTCCGAGGTATGAGGGCGATCATTATGGATGGCTGTCTGTCTCAGAGTCAAATTTAACATTGACAATTTAGGACGAATACACTGTAAAACCCAAAATGTAATTTGAACTCAAACATTTTTAATTCACTGAATACATTGAAAATTTTAGGTACAAATAACTATAATAATTTTTAAGTTAATAAGCATACATATAGTTATATGTAGCACAAATAAAGTTACAACATTTATTTTAAGTTCAATTAACTGATTGGGTTTTGCAGTGTAGTATTAAAATTTGATGTACATTTACATTTTAGAAAATGTATCTAGGGTGGATTACAGTAAGGGCATATATTTAAGAGAAACTAGGTGAAACAACCGCAACTCTGTAGTTTAATACTTGAAACAGTGAGTGGGAAAAAGACAGTGCTGGCAAAAGTATCATACAGTACATATAAACATAAAACAATTGTCTTTTCTTTCAAAGCCAAAAAAAAAAAAGTGAACTTGTTGTTAGGCAGTATTATTCACTCCCAATGCAACCAAACCCACAATTCTCTGTAATAATGTCAAGAAAACGGTGTGTTTGTTGTGCCCAACAGAAAGGAAACACGGCTCTGCACATTGCGTCTCTGGCAGGACAGGCCGACGTGGTGAAGATACTGGTGAAGCGTGGAGCAGAGATCAACTCACAGTCTCAGGTAGGAAAGACAATAACAAATGAGGCAGCCATCTTGTTTTTCTCTTCAATCCCTACGTACCAGCTCTGTTCAGGACTGCTGTGGCCAATCAATGATGTGGACATGACATACTACTTCAATGCATTTACCCCCTTAATGTGCAGTGTTCAGATGCTCCACAAAATGCTGTATAGATGGTGCTCGCGTCTGGCTGTAATTGCTAATGCTGTGCTGTTCTGTCTGCAGAATGGCTTCACTCCTCTGTACATGGCGGCTCAGGAGAACCACATTGATGTGGTGCGGTACCTGCTGGAGAATGGAGGAAACCAGAGCACAGCTACAGAGGTCAGGATGCCGGGCCATTTTAGCAATTAGAAGTTTTGGAATTGAAATACATCTCCCTTTATCACCATACTGTGGATGGGTGATAAAGGGAGATTTTGATGGCTCAGTGGTTAGGGAGCCAGTCTTGTAGTCAGAAGGTTGCTGGGTCAATTCCCAACTGTGCCAAACGTCGTTGTGTCCTTGAGCAAGGCACTATACCCTAAGTTGCGCCAGGGGGATATCCTTGTACTTACTGTAAATTGATCTGAATAAAACCATCAGCTAAATGACTGAAATGTAAAAGTGTAAATAACTTAATATACTGCGTACCGTTCCACCCACTCACAGGACGGCTTCACCCCGCTGGCAATCGCTCTGCAGCAGGGCCACAACCAGGTGGTCTCAGTGCTGCTGGAAAATGACACCAAGGGAAAGGTGCGCCTGCCCGCCCTGCATATCGCCGCCCGCAAGGATGACACCAAATCAGCCGCTCTCCTGCTCCAGAATGACCACAACGCTGACGTCCAGTCCAAGGTGAGGCCGGAAGGAACGCGGGTTAATGGTTAAACATGCGGCCATGCCATTGGGTTAGCATCATGCAGTGCTGCCGCTAAAGTGTGTTGTCAACAGTGATGTGGAAGAAGGGACCGGAATAAAACTGTTTAGTTTAACGGCGCGTCGTTGTGCTTTTACTGTGCATTCGGAACTTGTTCAGAGCGCTTCACTTTCTCCAATTTTTTTATGTTACACCTTATTATGTACGAATAAAAACAACGTTTATATGACTTAAGGGTTTAAGGCATATTAGTAGGTGTCAACACTAGCCTGTCTGACTGGTTGTGTTGTGTATCTATAGCTGTCTACCTGTCCACCCGTCTGTACCTTGTTCTCCGTGAGCGCCTGTCCCTCCTGCCGTGTCTATGCATCCCTTACATGTTTCCTGATGTTGTCACTAACTGGGTTTCTCTCTCTCTTCCTGTCCTACCTCTCTTATCTGACCCACTCATCTCACCCCCCCGCATCTCTTGATTCACCACCCCTGGTTCTCTGTGTAGCACTGTCCGCTGCATGGAGTGTGTGGAATTTGCTATTGTCCACAGGTTGTATCGCTGAATGTCACAGTTTAAGGGCTGCATGTATTCCCCTTTGGAAGTAGAGTGTAAACCTGGTGGTGGTGGGGGAGGGTGTAAGATGTGTGGCTAGAGTGAATTACAGGTTTGTTATTAAACTCAATATTAAATTAACTGTCATCCCCGTTTTTACTGAAACACTTCTCGCTTTCCTTGGTTTGTTTCACCAGTTATTGTCATTGAAATTACATTTTTTTATTGATTGATTGATTGATTGAATAATGTGTGCATTACTGCAAAAAAAGTTAGAGAACCCTGGATAATCAGATGGGAAAATCAAATGCAAGTTTATAATTTGTGTACTTGGTGTGTCACGATGACTAAAGAGAAGGCCTGAAAACTACAGTAGCAGTGGCTGATGACAGGAAATGAAGCGTCCTCCGCTGTAAACCTTTGGCCGACCAGTTGTTACTGGTGTTAATTCTATCCGGGTGTCTGGAATAATGCCAGTGTTACTACTGACTCACATGGTGTTTGACATAGGGCATGCCATGCGGTTTGCAGCTCAGCTGTTTCCACACAACACTCTGCACCATGAATCACTGTGGCAAAGTTGCATGAAGACTCCGGCACGCAAAACACACAGCACTCTCACCAAATGCCTCTGAAGCACAGTCCTCTGACAATTACCTGAATTAATTAACCGCCATCATGAGGGGCTCTGTCGGAATGTAAATACACCATAAATAGCCTACTTTCTTGTGAGTTTGTTGTGGTGGCACAAAATGGTTGTCTTCACTGGGGTGTATGTGTTGCCATACGCCTGTTCACAGAAAATAGCACTATTGACATTGCATCGCTATAATCTTGCTACTCTTAACCTAAAACTCTGACATGTCTTTTGATGGAGGACGACTAAATAATATAAACCGGTAGTATAATATAACTTGCTGGTTCAAATCCTGACTGTTTATTGGCTGATAGCAGTGTTCTGTAGGACCGTATAGCACGGATATGACATCACATCCGTGATGTGTCGTGCCTAAGAACAGCTCTTGGCTGTGGTATGTTGGCCATATATCACACACACAAATGTGCCTTATTGCTTAAGTCTAGCAACAAAGCTGGTTTTGAAATCAAAAGTGTCCCTACAGCCACGCTGGCAGTATACAGTATACTGCAAAGCTCCCTGAGCTATGAGCGTATGTATGTCTTTGTTCATTAACAAACCTCTTTTCCCTTCCTGTATCTTCATTGCTTCAGATGATGGTCAATAGGACTACAGAGGTATAACCAATATGTCCAGCACTCAACACTTCACCATGAACCCACACATTCCCTCATTCCTTTTGTACTATCACCTATTTATTTTCCCTGTTTTATGGAACTCCATGGTGGAGATAGCCGCAGGCTTTTAGCCTAATTATGGTTTTTGACTTTCGGTTGATATGGATTATTATTTTTTTTTTTACGTTACGCATGCTTGGCAATGTACAGTGTCACGAGTGGGCCGCTTTCTTAGGTAGATATTTTGATTCACATCATGTGGCTTTAGTAGCTTACCTTTCAGTTGATATTTAAGTGCTTTTATAGCTTTGTTTTGTTTTGTTTCTTCTACTTACATTTTCCTTTATTTTTCTTTGGTTGAGGTTCTGTATTTTAGAATAATGTTTCAGAAAATCTAAGAGCTTGATTTGTATTCTACTGAGAAATGTATTTTTATCACCAATACATTTCACACGGAGTTTATTTTACACGATGATGAAACAATGTGTTTTTGTGTATGTATTGAATATATACATATATATTTATAGGTATATATAATTTCTGTGTTGTTTTGCATGCTGTTCATTTATATGCAGTAAGTTATTAACCATATGAGTGTTATTTTATTCAGTATAAATTAATAATATTAAAATAATGATGCTAGATAACTATTAGGAGCATCAAATAAAATACATAAATACTTATAATTATTTCAGATTGTATAATATATAAATAGTAATACAGTAGATGTCCATTATTCTTGCATACAAGCATGGTGACAATAGTACGCTCCAATGGCATTATAAGAGATCAAATGAAAGGTATCCAATTTATTTGCCGATAATTTGCTTGAAGAACCAAAAACGTATAGCATGATGCGCCCTGTGTACCATCAGTTGCACCATTACCAGCTATTTGCTTTAAATGTGTCATTTTAAATCACCGCATAGGCACTGCAATTCTTCACACTTTTGTAAATAATGTTTTCACATTAAATCGGACCATGACTTTCAGAATGGAAAGGTAAGGGAAGAATTTCACAATACTCCAACTGCTCTGCAATACTCTATCTCTAATTTATTATGATTCCAAACATGACAACATGGCGTACGTGGCATAGTGCACTTTGGTGTTGATAAACCAGTATAGTAGTGAATGATTTTATTGCATTACTTTTAATTTCTTGTTTTTTCTTTGTCCTATCTCTGTATGGTATCTGTGCTATGTCTATTTGTTATAATTTTTATTCAATTTATTTCTTTATATTTGCTTCCAGACTATAGTTTATGTTCTGACTGTGGTATCACCAGTTGCATGGGGTGACTGTCTGACTGTGTTTTAGTGTATGCTTACCAACTCAATTTGTGAGTGTATTTTTGTATTTGAGTGATGATTTCCTACAACTAAAGTTTAAGAGCCTTCTACTGAGTTTGGAGCATCAACAAATCAATTATTTGTTTTACTTTATTTTTGTTGACGTGATGCTTACTGCGACTGCTGCATGCTGGAATGTGGAAGGTCAGGGCTCAGAGGTCAGGGCAACGAGGCTACCGTGTAACCAGCTGTGATTGGCTTCCTCTCTCTCTCCACCCCTGTGTTACAGAGCGGGTTCACTCCGCTGCACATCGCAGCTCATTATGGAAACGTGAACGTGGCGACACTGCTGCTGAACCGGGGCGCGGCTGTTGACTTCACAGCTAGGGTGAGTAGTAAACCATGACCGCTAATGATCTGGAGTCAGGCTCGCGTCATCTGTGAGCACCGTAGTTGACTGTTTCTTAGAAGGATGAGTATGAGCTACCTGTCTGGCCTAACGCTGTAGAGAAGGCTACCCTATTGCTCCACCTGATAAAGACCTGCTGTACATCCAAAAAATCCAAAAAATCAGCAAGTGCCGGGCGATTTTGAAGCCTTTCATTCGCGGAAACGTTACCCACAAAACCACAGTAATTTATGCCGTGCCACACTTTGTCAGGCATTTTATTTTTATTTTTCACACACAGCTGTTTGTCCCAAAGTACGCTGAGCTAGGCTGGGGAAAAGCAGCTCTGCTTTCACATTGTCACGATGTCACAGCCATCAAAGTACAGGTCCTTCTCAAGAAATTTGCATATTGTGATAAAGTTCATTATTTTCCATAATGTAATGATAAAAATTAAACTTTCATACATTTTAGATTCATTGCACACCAACTGAAATATTTCAGGTCATTTATTGTTTTAATACTGATGATTTTGGCATACAGCTCATGAAAACCCAAAATTCCTATCTCAAAGAATTAGCATATTTCATCTGACCAATAAAAGAAGTGTTTGTAATACAAAAAAAAGTCAACCTTCAAATAATTATGTTCAGTTATGCACTCAAT
>JACXGM010006090.1:0-33547 GCA_016801145.1 Umbra pygmaea
TTATCATTATTATTACTATTACTATTATTACTATTGTCATTCCTATTTTAAAATTCTTATATTGTTGTAATTCTTGTTTTTAAGCCCACTGCATAGAATCGCCGAGCCATGTCAATAAGAATTTCTCTGCATAGGATGATGTATGTTGTTCAATGCATATGATAAATAAACCACTTTGACTTTGACTTTGACTTTGACCAAATCAGATCAACAAAAGGACAAACCGTTGTCAAGATAAATGCATAAACATAAATGTGGTTACTATAATGCCACCTTGAGGTCAATGAATGTCATCCTTGATGTCTGAGTAGTGGGGGCCTTTTCCAACCTAACTGCCAAATTTGCAGTCTTTATGGTTTTTTCTGCCCATGTAGTTTTAGTGGAGAAGGAATAATAATACAAAAAATGAAAATGTGACCACAATCAATAGTCCGTTAGACTGGACTACACAATATTCCCCTATTAAAAGCAACTTTAAACAAATGACTGAAAACAGATGTAAATGGAACATGTGTACCTTGCTCTCTGCACTCATCTGATTCTATATCTCTCAATGTCATCTTCATAAGATCAGAGTGTGCTATGAATGCGCTTTTACTCTGGTTCTCAACCATGTTGTTTTAATTACTTAAAGCTTCACTGCAGTGCGCAAAACATGAATTACAACAAATCACATGACTTTACACTTGGCACCCCATCACAGGCATATAAAAAGGAAAGCTGGCTCTCAAATCACATTTATCTGTATACTGCGCAAGACAGAGGGAAAGGTAAGAACTTCTTGATGAAATTATCAATATTTGTGTGTTTGGAATTTACTTGAGATAGCACTCACTTTTTTTCCAGTAGTTTAGGGGTATACATCGTACCCAATTTTCCCAGCAGGCATTGTTGACAATTACTTTATTTTAAATTGATGTGTGTAAAAAGACAGTTTAATGGAGGAGCATGTCTGTAATTGTTTGAGTGAAGATAACATTTTATTGATTTTGTGTCCTGCTTTAGGTAGGGGGTACAACATTCTTCGATATCCATTTTGCATTAGTAAGTGGCCACAATTTTTTATATGGAAGATCAAAAGTGTACCAATTACATAATTGAGTGTCTATTTGCACCTGGGTGATAATACCCATGCAGCAGATAATCGACTATTTACACCCACCCAAATAAATGACATAATGCGTAATGGATAGGTACGTGCATCAACGGCGCCAAAGGATACAAAAGTTGATAGCTACGTGCCTCAATGGTTGCAATGTTTGATTCTATGATTGGTTTGATGAATGGTTAAGTTTAGGGTTAGGTTTGGATTTAGTGTTATTGTAATGTCATGGTTTAAGTTAAGGGTTAGTGTTAGGGATGAGAGCATTCCTTTTTTGTAAATCATATAGTGCTTACCATGTAATAGTCAAAGTAAGGTCAATGCAAATTGTATTGGGGTGGGATTAATTTGAGTATTTGCACTTGGGTAGTTGGCTATGGGACACCTGGGTGCAAATATCAGAGACACATGTGCTATTTACACCCCTGGATGCAAATAGTATAGACATTTGGGTTATTTACACCCCAGCTGTAAATAGATACATAGGCTATTTACATTCCGGGTGCAATTAGCTTCTGTCAAATGAAAATGTTACCCAAGAGAATGAACATGTTTTCCATTGGTTGACTGTGGCCTATCACATCACAGCACTGTCTGCATGTTTAATTCTATACTCCTCATGACCCAATAACCATTCTTGATCTTGATTCCAGATGTTCACCACCACTGGGCAGAACCTGAATAGATGATCTATAGTTTCTATCTCCTCGTGACCTAGTCTGCACAGTGGTGCACAGACACCACTGTGCAGACTATGTCACGAGGAGATAGAAACTATAGATCATTGTGACATGGTCTGCACAGTGGTGACTGTTCAATTCCCCATATATTAAGAAAGGAGTTGTTTTATACATTTTACCATACATCTGACGTGGAATATCTAAATGTTGTTTCCAACTATTTATAATTATATGTGGTGTAGCAGTCAAAACCTTTATCTTTAATTGAAAAGAATACATTTTACATTTGATACTATTATTTTTCAGCCATGCATGTTCTTTAATGCAGAACCTGAATACAAACCTGAGTCCAAAAAAGTTGGGACACTGTACAAATTGTGAGTAAAAAGGAATGGAAGAATGTACAAATCTCATAAAGTCATATGTTATTCACTAGAGAATATAGATAACATATCATATGTTGAAAGTGAGATATTTTGAAATGTCATGCCAAATATTGGCTCATTTTGGAGTTCATGAGAGCTACACATTCCAAAAAAGTTGGGACAGGTAGCAATAAGAGGCCGGAAAAGTTAAAAGTACACATAAGGAACAGCTGGAGGACCAATTTGAAACTCATTAAGTCAATTGGCAACATGATTGGGTATAACAAGAGCCTCTCAGAATGGCACTGTCTCTCCGAAGTCAAGATGGGCAGAGGATCACCAATTCCCCCAATGCTGGGGTGAAAATTAGTGGAGCAATATCAGAAAGGAGTTTCTCAGGGAAAGATTGCAAATAGTTTGAAGTTATCATCATCTACAGTGCATAATATCATCCAAAGATTCAGCGAATCTGGAACAATCTCTGTGCGTAAGGGTCAAGGCCGGAAAACCATACTGAATGCCTGTCTTTGGGCCGTTAGACGGCACTGCATCACATACAGGAATGGAAATCACAACATGGGCTCAGGAATAGTTCCAGAAAACATTGTCGGTGAACACAATCCACCATGCCATTCGCCGTTGCCGGCTAAAACTCTACAGGTCAAAAAAGAAGCCATATCTAAAACAGGATCTGTAATGTTCCCCAGTTCCTCTTCCCTGTGAACTACATCTTCCCCTTCCCAGATCGCTCAGAACTACAATTCCCATAACTCGGACTCAATCACCCACATTCCATTCACCTCCTCTCACCCAGTTCCTGTAAAAAGCATTCCTTGTTTCTTCAGTCAGTGCTGGGTCATTGTATGTAAAGGTTAGGAGTTTTCCCTGCCTGGTTCTTTTCTTGGTTTCTGAGATCATCTTTGTATTTGTGAGTACTATATTCCTGCATTACTGCCCTTTGATTTATGTAGTACCGTTTTTCATAATTAGCATTTGTCAAGTTTGCCTGTGCCTTAGTTTTCTGTGGTAGCTCTGTTGTTTTGTGTATGTTTTAGTTATGTCCAAGTAGTGGCACTCTCTATGTTAGGTTTAATACTTCACATTTTGTTTTTGTAGCTTTATCAATATATGCAGGGATCTAAATAAATGGCATTCTTATTTTTAATCCCAGTCTTGTTTATTCACCTTCTGAGCACACATCGTTACAGAATGACCCAGCCTTCTATTAGATGTATATACAGCCCTATATTAGATGTCTATACAGCCCTATATTAGATGTATATACAGCCCTAGGTTAAATGTCTATACAGCCCTTCCATACCACTTCTTTTCGGGAAGTATTGGGGCTCGAGGGATGCTGGCCTTCTGGGACTCGAAGGAGTACATGGAGGAAATATATGACGCCTCCTATGAGGAGTTCATGGTTAGGGAGGCTATGGACGGGCACTTTATCCTCCCACGCAGAGTTTTTGAGACACCTGCCCTTTTGGAAGTTCCTAAGAGGGCTACCAGCCCCAGTTCCAAGATGGCTACCAGCCCCAGTTCCAAGATGGCTACCAGCCCCAGTTCCAAGATGACTACCAGCCCCAGTTCCACGATGGCTACCAGCCCCAGTTCCACGATGTGTACCAGCCCCAGTTCCACGATGGCTACCATCCCCAGTTCCAAGATGGCTACCAGCCCCAGTTCCAAGATGGCTAGCAGCCCCAGTTCCAAGAAGGCTACCAGCCCCAGTTCCACAATGGCTACCAGCCCCAGTTCCAAGATGGCTACCAGCCCCAGTTCCACAATGGCTACCAGCCCCAGTTCCACGATGGCTACCAGCCCCAGTTCCAAGATGGCTACCAGCCCCGGGTCCATGATGGCCGATCCCAAGATGGCCACCGGCCTCAGTTCCAAGAGGGACTCCATCTTCACTGTGTTACGGAAAGACCCAGAAGTGGATGGGGACTATTGGGATTGGATGAACCAATGCGGCCAAGCCATCAGTGTCCGTCCAGATTTGGTTAGCCAGTTCTTTTCGTGGAGGGCCGGTTGTGGATCACTCAAGACTGAGGCTGAGACATTCCTTTTGAAGTGGCTGCTCACCCGATCCCCTCATCTAATGACCTGTTTGGAAGCCATTGGGGCCCCTCGATGTCCTGGCAGGACCCTGATAGCCCAGGTTCAGACGCCAATATGTTGGGTAGGAAAGGTCTCTATTACTCCCAGACTAGCAGAGGTCGCCCAAGTCCTCCGACCAGCAGAGGTCGCCCAAGTCCTCCGACCAGCAGAGGTCACCCAAGTCCTCCGACAAGCAGAGGTCACCCAAGTCCTCCGACCAGCAGAGGTCGCCCAAGTCCTCTGACCAGTAGAGGTTGCCCATGTTCCCCGACCAGCAGAGGTCACCCAAGTTCCCACTCCACGGCTACAAGAGGCCGATCCATGGCCACAAGAGGCCGCTCTACGGCCACAAGAGGCCGCTACACGGCCACAAGAGGCCACTCCACGGCCCCAAGAGGCCGCTCCCACTCAAGCCTCCTGTCCACCTGAGGTTGCCACCACCCAGTCTCGACCACCAGAGGTCACTACCCAGTCTCGACCACCAGAGGTCCCTACCACCCAGTCTGGACCACCAGAGGTCCCTACCACCCAGTCTGGACCACCAGAGGTCACTAACACCAAGTCTGGACCACCAGAGGTCTCCACCACCCAGTCTGGACAACCAGAGGTCTCCACCACCCAGTCTCGGCCACCAAAGGGTCGCTCCCCAGTCTCGGCCACCTGAGGTCGCTCCCCAGTCTCGGCCACCAGAGGTCGCTCCCCAGTCTCGGCCACCAGAGGTCGCTCCTGCTGTATCTCAGCCACCAGAGGTTGCTGCCGCTCCGCCTCGGCCACTAGAGGTCGCCACACCACCATCAGTTGGGCCTTGCCTTGTCCCCGAGCCTGAGCCTTGTCCCCGAACCTGAGCCTTGCCGTGTCCCCGGACCTGCCCTGCTCCCCGGGCCTGCCCTTTTCCTTGAGCCAAAGCTTTCCCTAGTTCCTCCTCCAGTCCCCTTGCCAATGCCTGACTCAGTCCCGGTGATTGCCCTAGTTCCCGTGCCGGTGCCTGCCCTAGTTCCCGAGCTGGTGTATACCTCTGAGCCATTGTCTACACCAGTCCCTGTGCCATTGCCTGTTCCATTTCCTGACTCTTTCCCGGTCGCTGAGCCAGCCCTAGTCCCAGAGCCTGCCCTTGTCCCAGAGCCTGCCCTTGTCCCAGTGCCATTGTCTGCCCCTGTCCCCGAGCCTGCTCTGACTCCCATGCCTGAGCCTTTCATTGTCCCTGTGCATTCCATAGTTCCCGTACCATTAGCTGTCCCTGAGCCTGCCCGAGTCTCCGGGCATGTGCCTGATCAAGTCTCCATGCCGGTGTCTGCCCCTGTCCCTGTGCCGGTGTCTGCCCCTGTCCCTGTGCCGGTGTCTGCCCCTGTCCCTGTGCCGGTGTCTGCCCCTGTCCCCGTGCCGGTGTCTCCCGCCTCCCGCGGGGCCATTGACTCTGCCTCTGGTGCCGCCTGCCTGGCCTCCGCCTCGGCCTTCGCTTCTGCCTTGCTCGGCCGGACCTCCACCTGCCCGGACTCAGCCGTCCGGCCCGTCGCTGCTGCCTCCATCCTCCGGACCTCCGTTGATTCTTCGTCCCTCCGGTCTGCTGCTGCTGCCTCCGCCCTCCGGCCCGCCAAGACTCCCTCCACCTGCCTGTTCTGCTCGGCGACTTCACCCTGGAGTGCCTCAGCTGGCCTGGTTTCCGCCGCTGTGGTCTCCTGCCTGGGTCTTCTGTCGCCTGGTGTCTGGTGGCGTGTTCGCTGTTTGCGCCTCAGGAGCTGCGCCTTGGGGGGGAGGGATTCTGTAATGTTCCCCAGTTCCTCTTCCCTGTGAACTACATCTTCCCCTTCCCAGATTGCTTCCTCGGACTCAATCACCCAAATTCCATTCACCTGCTCTTACCCAGTTCCTGTTTATTCACCTTCTGAGCACACTCCGTTACAGGATCCAGAAGTGCAGGCATTTTCTCTGGGTTAATTTAAAATGGACTGTGGCAAAGTGGAAAACTGTTCTGTGGTCAGACAAATCAAAATTTGAAGTGTGTTTTGGGAAACTGGGACGCCATGTCATCCGGACTAAAGAGGACAAGGACAACCCAAGTTGTTATTAGCGCTCAGTTCAGAAGCCTGCATCGCTCATGGTATGGGGTTGCATGAGTGCATGTGACATGGGCAGCTTACACATCTGGACAGGCACCATCAATGCTGAAAGATACATCCAAGTTCTAGAACAGCATATGCTCCCATCCAGATGTCGTCTCTTTCAGGGAAGACCTTGCATTTTCCAACATGACAATGCCAGACCACATACAGCATCAATTACAACATCATGGCTGAGTAGAAGAAGGATTTGGGTACTGAAATGGCAACCCTACAGTCCAGATCTTTCACCCATAGCAACATTTGGTGCATCATAAAGAAAATCTTCGTAATTCCGCCGTTTTCTCCTCTACTGAAGGAACTCTTAAGCCTCTTAAAAGTCCTTGTCTCTACTCCTACCAATTTTGACCTTAGGACCTCTTTTTAATTATTTTTTTTCTTTCCTAGGATTTTTATTTAATTTTAAAAGTAAACGCCCACATTGCTAAAATATTTCTTAGAATTTTCTCACTAGTAGCTACTCTTTGCATTGAGATTTTTTATGAATACAGGCCCTGTAGATTACTCCATTATTCTTTGTTTATAAAGCTCTCCTCCATAACTTTCCAATGTACTAATCTCTTCTGAAGGTCAGAGCCCCGGTTTATAATATTAGGTCACATGCATGTCTAACCTTATTGACTATCTTAGTATGGACAGAGCTTCGTAGGTCTGGCACCAAATGTCTGGAATAATATCCAGCCAGTACTCTGTGTGGATGCCCTAGTACCTATGGGTCATTTTATATCATTGGCCAAAGGCTTTAATTCTTTAGAATGTGTTTGTTTTAATTAATCATGTTCATGTCTATTTAATGTTATGTTTTGAATGTACACATATGTCTGGCATTTACTTGGTTGTGTTCCCAGGGCACACTTGTAAATGAGATCTAGGTCTCAATGTGACCCCCCGGTTAAATAAAATAATTTAGAAAATAAATAAATAAAAATTATTTATTTCTTCCTTTAACTTTTTAAACCATTCTTCTGACTTATCCATGTTTCTCACACAATCAAACATGACACTCAACAAACCCCTAGCCAGTTCAGGTTTTTCTTCTGTTCCAGCTCAAGCACACCTAGTGTAACTAATGCAGCCCTTGATTAGTTGTATCAGGTGGTCTTTTTTAGAGTGTAGAGTGTTTGAGGCTGGCAGCGCTGAGCATGTTGTACAGAACACTATATGTTACCCAGAAAAGTCTGGTTCATTGTATATCTATATTGTTACGAGGGACTTGTGAAAACTAATTTTTAACTACTTTGAAAATATTGACAAACAATTATCCTACATCATCAGATACAGCTCAATTCAAGGAACATGTGGATGTAAGAGTTTCTAATGTGCAATGTGTAATGTGAGCGTTATATACGCAAAAACATGTTTGATATCATTATAGTGCCACCTAAGTTGCTCACATCAGTGTAAGTAGTGAGTCCAAACCTCGGTGCCAAAGGCCACGTTCTCTTAGAAAAATCTATACCCCACTGCATCTAACCCTAGATAGTACCCTCACTAATTGATTGAAAGTGCTTCCGTAAGGGTATGAAATACAAAGGTCCAGTAATAGCTCAATTTTGAACAAGTAAAAAACATATGGTAGAGGTTGCATGGGGAGGAAAAACATCTGTCACACACATCCGCCACTGTGGAATACATTTCGGACAGTCTAGACAGAGTAATAAACTCTGTTGGCCACCTTAAAGTGAATGAGTCCTAGTCGAGCACAAGATGAAGTGGAACTTGTTCTATCGATCACTCCATCCCAGGAATCTCTTGAAAATTCAAGACCCATTTCGTGCTCCCAAGCAGTTTTAGGTAAATTGGAGGAGTATTTATCCTGGGACATAATCCAAGAATATATTTGTGAAATTTCTGTTGAGGAAGTAAGTTCAAAAGCTCGTTCCAGGGCTGGGTGGGGGTAGTAAAGGGAAATCAAAAAACATTCAGAGGAGACAAAATGTCTTATCTGTAGATATCAGAAGAAATTAGATGGGGCAAAGCGTGTTTAACTGCCAAGTTAGGAAAAGTTGAAAAAACACAATTTTCATAAAGATCCTTGAAAGTTTTAATGCCGTTTTTTTTCCCAGAGAGTAAAGGCACTGTCAGCCACAGATGGAGTAAATATGTAGTTAATATTAATAGGGCCCCAGATGGATGTAGAGGAAAACTTGAAATGGCGCCAAAACTGGTACCAGATTGTGGATAATACTAAAGGGTTTTCTGAGTAACGAGAGGGAGATGTAGGGAGAGCGGAGCATAATAAGGCAGGGAGAGAGGAAGAGGAGCAGGAAAGACCTTCTAGCAGGCACCAAGATATGTCTGGGGAGTGTAGCCAGAATAGCAGTTTTTGAACGTTAGCGGCCCAGTAGAAATATAGGAAATTAGGAAGTGCGAGCCCACCACTGAATTTACATCACTATAGTAAGAACCTGCTAATTCTTGATGGTTTTCCAGCCCAGACAAAAGACGAGATCGCCTGATTAATTTCTGTGAAGAAAGACATAGGTAAGAACAAAGGAAATGTTTGAAAAAGATACATGAATTTAGGTAAGCTATTCATTTTAACAGCGTTGATTTTCCCTATGAGTGAGATAGGTAAGTTACCCCACCTCTTAAAATCGCCCTTCAACTGACTGAGAAGGGGGGAACAAATTGCAGAGAAGAGAGCCGGGAGTGAGCAAGTAACATTCACTCCTAGATATTTGAAGCCCAAATGATTAAGTTAAAAAGTCAGGTCTGTCTAGTGAAGCTGTAATGCGGCTGGATTGATTGGAAAACACTCGCTTTTTGGAATATTTTGCTTGTAACGCGGAACAGAACTGAAATTCTTCAGAATGGAAAGAATAGTTGGTAAAGATGTTGTTGGATTGTATACATATAACAACAAGTCAACAGTTTATGTTCAATTCCCTTAAGTAGGACACCCTGTAAGGAGGGTGAGGCCCGTAAGGCCGCCGAAAGCGGCTCAATAGCGATGGCTAAAAGTAGGGGAGAAAGAGGGCAGCCCTGTTTTGTCCCCCGTTCTACGGTGAAGTAGTCAGAGTAATTATCATTAGTACAGACACTGGCATGTGGGGAAGCATACAGCAGCCTAATCCAAGCAATTAATTTATAACCGAAACCAAACTTTTTAAGAGCGGCAAATAAAGACTCCCATTCCTTCTATCAAATGCCTTTTCAGCATCAACCACAAGTTCAGGGGATTTTGAAAGCTGTTTTGAATAGATAATGTTAAACAGGGTCCGAATGTTAGCAAATTAATGTCTACCCTTAATGAAGCCTGTCTGTTCCTCTGATATGATTGATGTAAGGGTAGACTCTAAGCGTCTTGCTAACACTTTGGAGAGCACCTTTACATCCACATTAAGGAGGCTGAAGGGCCTGTAAGAAGAGCAGATAGTGGGATCCTTACCCTTCTTAAGCAGAAGAGCCACAGACACTTGTGTCAAGGTTGTGGGGAACACACTGCGGTCCAAAGATTCATTATACATAGATAAGAGCAATAGAGCCAAACAAACATGAAATCTCTTCAAAAATTCAGACAGGAACCCATCTGGGGCCTGAGGCTTTGCTGCTTTGCATAAAGTTAATTGACTCAACCACCTCCTTAAGCCTGAGAGGGGAATAAAGTATCATCTTGTCTGGAAAAAGGGACATTTAAGGACAAGGAACCAAAGTCAGGTTTGAAGAAGCAGCATCCCTGAATAACAATTGGAACTAGTTTATATAGCCTTAAGCATTGTTGTTTGCACACCTCCTAGAAGAAGACCCTTATCTCCTCAGACCCGTGACTGTCTCATGTGAGCACATGTGCCAGTCACCTTAACTTCTGTCTTGTATCTAATCAAATGGCCTCGCTAGTTGTTATTCAAGTAACTCAATAAACCTTATCTTAAAATGTCCTTTTATATTAGTCTGAATGGCATCCACTATGTATTAGACCTGTGATGGAATTACAGTCTAACCTATAATAGATCATATAGTTATAAGCAGTCTAATGTATAACAAATTTATAAGCTATAAGTCATAAGCTATATGCTATAGTCTTATTCTGATGTTACAATTTAAGAACAGTATTAGCTCTCTCTGTCTTACTCGCTTGGCCTTCCTTCCTGTCTCAGTCACCTGTTGTCATAGTGACCAACTACTCCTCTCCTAAAGGAACGTTTTATTTTTACAATAATAGACCTTTCTGTACTCATGGCTTGACTATGAATCTTCTCCCTGTCTGTCTTCAGACACTCTAACATGTCTTAGAATCCTCCAACAGGCCTCAAACTATAGCTGTACAACTCTCTCATCTAGTAATACCATTCTAAACTGTTTAAACTGTATTTTAACATGATTATATAGAATCTACTTCTCAACAATGAGATATAAACCATTGTACTTGTAGCGCCCCCTAGTAATGGATTTTTATCAAATTTGTTGGGGAGCCTCAGAGGGTCATGGAAAACAAGAATCTAAAGTTTCACGATGATAGCATTTATCTTCCCCAAGTTTGTGTTTTCATAGCTAGCTACACAAATTTGTTGGTGTATAATTTACACAATTTTCATTTGTTAGGTTGGTCTGGAGATCCTATGTACCAAGTTTCATGTAGATCTGTCGCACGGTCTAGGAAGGGTTTGAAAAAGTAAGTTTACAATAAATTACACTTTTTCACATATAAAACTGTATAGGCGGGAAAGGGCGTGGCCTATATCAGAAGATTTGGCTGAATTCAAGGAGCGCGTGGATATGTGTATTTTAAAGATACAATGTATAGTTTGTAGTTATGAGGCCAAATGTGTTTTTTCTACACTAGCACCACCTAGTCGTGGAAGTGGCTGAATTATTTTGTCTGAGGTCCTTGCAGGCATCTGGACTAGTCCAAAAAATGCCACCCACCGACCATGTATGGTTTAGGCTGTAGCATGACTTTTAGAGGCAGAAGAATAATAATAATAAATATAGCTGCGAGTAGCCATTAGCGGGGCCAAGCGCAAGACATGCCAACATGGCTGGGAATGTCAGACCAACTGTAGCATTAAGCAATTAAAGACATTTAAATATGAAAGTAGGTAAATTGGGTGAAAAAATCATATAGTCACTCATAATATGAGTGACTATATGATGAGTGACTATATGATGAGTGACTATATGATGAGTGACTCATAATATGATTTAATAGGTTGTCACGTTTGACCAATAGGTGGCACAGTCTTTAATTTGATGTGGAGTGGTCAGAGTGAGGGGACAATGACACATACAAGTTTGGTGTCAAAATGTCAAACCATTGCAGATATAAAACCTGAATAGTCATTTTGGTATCATGTCTCAACTTTGCTCTGGCGGTATATGAAAATGGTGTTGTCTATCAACGCATACCAAGTTTTGTAACAATATGCTAATGTGTTCAAAAAGTATAACATTTTATTTCACATTATTGTATTAAAGTCGATTGCAATGTCATGTTTTGTTTTATTATAGCACCAACAAGAGGTAAAATCAATTTTCAAAAGAAGAAAATTTGTATTTGTTCTTAGAGTGAGCACATACATATTTTGTGACATTTGGTAAAAATATCTCATTTCGTTTTGAAGTTATAGACATTTATATGGATAAAAACATAAAACATGACCCACACATGACTACAATATTATACATTTTTCTATGAATATTTTTACATTTGGCCCTTAGCATATAGCCAAGGGCCTATGTTTCCAAACTTCTGGCGGTGGTTTCCTCTTGGTCGGTCTAACAGTTTCGAAAATTAGAGAGCCTCAGCCCATCTTTACTTCTGAGAGACTCTGCCTCTCTAAGACATCGCTTTTATAGCTAATCATGTTACAGACCTGATATTGAGGTAGGACAGCCTAAGTTAAAGGTTGAATGGGGGTCACTTGGACAAAGATGATAGTTTTATTGTCTTAAGCTTAATGGCACCAGAGTATTTTGTTTAAAGTATGGACCATCTGGGTTTGGGAGTGTGTTTGCTATTGGACAAAAAAGGCTGTGTGATTGTATTGAGTTGTCTATTCTGTTTTGTAATGAATAAATTGGTCACCACGTGTAACAACGTGTGATGTAATTTGCTCTTTTCATAAGCTCATTTAGTGTATAAAAGTGTAAGATTTCTCAGTTTAAACATTTGTTATGTTATCTATGTTCTATTGTGAATAAAGTGTTAGATTTTTATTCAATTTTAGAAAACATCCCAACTTTTCCAGAATTGTTAACAGCTGTGAGAGGTTTGGAAGTGCTACAGCAATTAGAATGAAAAAAACAAATTTCGTTGATTTTTAGTGAATGTTTCTGTAAAAATGTAATCCTGCTTCAATGTAAGTTGATATTTTATGATAATTTGACCCGTAGTAAGTAGCTGTGAGAGATTTGGAAGTAGCCTACTACAGCACTCAGAATGAGAAAAACTAATTTAATTGGTTTTTGGTGAAGATTTTTCTGAGACAATGTAATCCTACTTCCATGTTGACATTTCAGGATAGTTTCACCTGTAGTACACAGATGTGAGAGTTTGGGAAGTACTATAGCAATCACTAAGAGAAGATTGGGAGAATAAGAGATTCATATTTAATATTTTAAAGAAATAATCCTGTTTTGCTTCCATATCAGGCTAAATTCAGCAAAAACTGTACTGTAGTAGACTATTAGTAAGAAAACTCTGATCGGGAAGTAGGCTAATGTAATCATCATGAAAATTAGTTATTAGTAAACAATGTTTGTCCATAAACAGCCTACGTTTCGTATCCCTACTGCCATTGGCAGTCATTTGTAGACGTTCCCTTACACAGACCATAGCGACAGAACAGGCGGTGAACGCTATGAAGATTTATGTTGAATATAAATCTCTAGCGATAATAATTGTAGTTATTTTCTGTTGATACTCTTTAATAATGTAAACTTTCTAAGACACTGATCATGCCATTGACCTGAATTGCATTGTCGATCTTAAAGGAAGGTGAAGATAAAATCGAATATAAACTGATTATCAAGCATCCAGCCAAATTCATTGCACTTCTAAAAATGGGACTGTATTTTCCTGTACCATAATTAGAAAGTTTAAAATACAAGGCTAGATTAATAACTTTTAGCAAGTTATTTTAAAGTTAAATACAGCCTGACTTCACTGTTTGGTTGTTTGGGTCTGCTGCAGCACTCAAAAGAGCAAGCAATGTAACAAAGCTTTTGATTTGACAAGGCTTGAAAATCTGGCTAGCTAACATGTCCAAAAACCACTGAAATTAACTGTTTTTCATAAGTTTTTGCCAAACAATGATTATTGCAGACCACATTTAGTTTCACATTTCTATAATTTGTCCATAGCCTTTTTCAGTTTATGCAAAGCAATGTACTTTTTTACAATGTGGCTGATGAAACATTGGATTTCTCTATTTTGTAACAATACTATCATAAGCCAAATGTTTATTTCAATTAAGATGTCACATTATTTAAAATACAGTACACTCTTACCTTGGTTAAAATGCTGGGACCGGGACAGAAGCAATCAATCAAAAAACATATTCTTTAAAAGCGTAACTCACTATTAAAAGATGTGGTAAATCCATTTAAGCTTGATTTTGTTAAATGTTAATAATGAAATGACACAAACAAATATCTGACAAAAAGGCACAATACCACTTTGACGATGTGGTGTCTGTCCTGTAAAAATACAGGAAAATTGCGGCGTGCATTCTTCCTTGGTGCCAATGGGTAGGCTACCTAAGAAGTAATGTATCGGTACAGTAGTCCGACTGCAGATCTGATTGTAGATTCAGTAACACAATACATTACTTCTCACTTTAAATGTTTTTAAAAACATTAGGCATGTGTTGACAGTGCTTGTTTATGTGAGAACTTTTTGCTTTTTTAGATAAGCGTGGCATTTATACATAATTGTATAAAATTAAATGTCTAATATATAAAACACTGTAGTAGCACAAACAACATTTTTAACTGCACTTTTTTGTAAAGAATGTTTTTCTTAGTATTTTGCTGTACAATTTAACCATCATTTATTTTCTCTCAGTGGTCCCTTCTCCAGATTGACTGTTGACTCAGTAGACACCACATCAGCTACTGGGAGCTGGAACCAGCCACCAGGATTGGACAAAACCCATCATCATTACCAGATCTCCTACCAGTGTCCAGGGACAGAACCTCACATCTCTACCACATCTTCACCCAGCATCACTTTCTCTGAGCTGAAACCTGCTATTGAGTACTCTGTTGCTGTCTGCACTGTAATGGATGATGGAAAGAAAAGCCAACTGGTTTTAACAACCCCTATTACAAGTAAGAAACTACTTCAATACATTGTCTGCGTAGTGCCCTTGCTGCGCAAAATCTTGTACCAAGCTAGACAGCCAGCTAACATTGAAAAGTAAATATGCAAGGCTTGACTTTTCTTGTATTTCACAGGAATCTTCCTTTTCTTTACTTTGTAAAACTAAAACATTACAGAGATAATACAAATCTGAATTTGTACACACATATCATACAATCATATAGGCGGTGAACAGAGATACCCATTTAACATAAAATAATTGTATGTTCATAAACATAAAATTAGCAATGTACTGTATTAGACACAGCTTTACTACCAGCAGAGGTGGGTAGAGTAGACAAAATCTGTACTCAAGTAAAAGTTAAAGTTACTTGAGTAAGAGTAAGAAAGTATTAGATGAAAAAACTACTCAAGTAGTTAGTTACTAGTTACTTTCGATCTGATTGATAAGAAGCAAAAACCCTGAATTTCAGACTACTTGGAGAGCTTTCACATAACTCTCCTTGAAAGTTTCATTGTTGTTTACAATCTTTGCTTTCAGGTCATTTGAGAGTTGTTTTGAGGCCCCCATGTTGCCACTCTTCAGAGAGTTAAAGAGAATAATTTGCAATTGGCCACCTTAAATGATTGGATGCACCCAAATTTATGCACCTGTCTATTTTCGTTTTGATGCATATTGCACATTTTCTGTTAATCCAATTAACCACATTTCAATGCCAAAATGTGTCTGTGTCCTTGAGTTATTTGATAGATGAAAATGAAATTGCTGATCCAAACACCCAATTATTTACAAATGAAAATCATGGAAATTGTCAGGGGTGCCTAAAATCTTGCATACGACTGTATATGTATATATATAAAGAGTTATTTTGCAAAAAATAAACATTTTTATCAAGATCCTATGTTTAGGTTCAGTAAATGAAGTTTTATATCATTAATGATTGGTGTGCTGGACTAATCAGAGCTCTTCGTTTTAAAACATACTTGGTTCCTATATTTTGGTATATATGTATAAATAAAATACAATTCCGTTTTTGTTTGTATGTATTTTCTACACTTTAGTGAGGTGTCTGTCCGGATTTCTGTATAAATGCAAGACGTCACCTTAGGCTATTCAATTTGTTTAGGTTTTCTGAAAAAAGGATATGAAAATGTACGTTTGTTTGAGAACGTGTGTTTCACAAGATTTGTCACTGCTTGCACAAAAACGCATGTGAGGAAAAACACTCGTACAGTGTGTGAAATAATATTACAATAAGGGAAAAGTGCCCAAAGTTACTAAATTATCGTTAATAGTGTTCAAATATAGGCATCCTTGTGACACTTACCACTACATGTTTTTTCAGGTTGGAGCTGGAATTCTTGTATGTTGAGATGTCAGTTCGTTTTGGTCCACACAGCATGCATCATGATTATGAACTATTCTTTTTGACGTCTTGGAGTGAAAACATAGACTGAACTTGGGGATCTGCCTCCGATAGCTCGCACACATCTTCCTCTGCTTTGGCCATTATCTTCCAACTAAACGTGCGCTAAATATGTGGGTGATTGATGCGTAGCCACCTCTCGCGAAGCAGCCTCTCCAACGTTTAAACTAAACGCGCGCTAAATATAAGCGGGTGATTGATGCGTAGCCACCTCTCGCAAAGCAGCCTCTCCATTGTTTCGCGAGTCCTGGGAATAAGTCATATTAACTTACTATTACCATTTGACAGTAGCGGTGGAACGCCACTGAATGTAGCGAAGTAAATGTAGTTTTTTCACTAGAAATTCACTTGAGTAAGAGTAAAAGTATCCATCTGTAAAATTTACAGAATTGTTTTCTATAATGTAATTTCCTATGAACAATGAAAATGTTCAATGATAGTTCGCACATATTTCTCAGTGCTTACAGACAAATAGACTACAAGACAGAAGTGAAACAATACAACATTCCTCACCAACGTGAATCTATCTCCATCTATCTTGCCTGACTGAGTTTTCTGAATAATTACTATAGCATGTGGTGGAAATGGTGTGTGACATATACAGTACGTGCTCCTCTAAGATGTTAACTAGCAGACCAATCTCGCAGAGCAGACTGATGATGAAAGAAAGCAGAACGCACATTCAAATGCTCAACCAACCAGCAACAACACCAAAGGCAGCACACTCCCCACTCCCCAACTTAAAGTGGAAAGTACCTATTTAACCTCTTATGGATCACCCACTTTTTGTCAAATTCTCCCTTTAAAACATACCCAAAGTTAACCTCTTGTTAAACAGGACCTGAAGCATGGAGAAAAATATGGTTGATATTTTTTTGGAAAAAATATTTTTTGGATTAAATATACAGTGAATATTGCACAAGATGAAATAAAGAAACAGAATAATTGTTTTCTGTTTTTTTTTACATCCTCTTTGAAAGAACCCTACAAAGCCATATATTGAGATAGGGTCCTGTAAGAACTTTAAATCATGTCTCCCAGGGGACATATGTAGCCCAGGGGACATATGTAGCCCAGGGGACATATGTAGCCCAGGGGACATATGTCGCCCAGGGGACATATGTCGCCCAGGGGACATATGTCGCCCAGGGGACATATGTCGCCCAGGGGACATATGTCGCCCAGGGGACACATGTCTCAAATTTTAGATTGATAGAGTGAACAGCCAATGAGCCATAGCGAGAGCCAAAATGAGAAAAAAAATCTAGAATATCACATTGTAGGAGTTTTTATGAATTTATTTAATGCTGTTTGAAGTTTGAGATTGTGGACAGGTGTCTTTTATATTGATAACAAGATCAAACAGGTTCCATTAATAAAGGTAACAAGCGGAGGACAGAGGAGCCTCTTAAAGAAGTTACAGGTCTGTGAGAGCCAGAAATCTTGTTTGTTTGTAGGTGACCAAATACTCATTTTCCACCATAATCCATTTATCTCTGTTTCATAAGGATGACATAGAGTATATGTCACACCTTAGGCTAGGTGGATGTGGTGTAGTGCAGAAGAGAGGGAAACCGGCAGCCAGAAAGTGTAGTTGGTTGGTAGATTTAATTGTATCAATGTTACTTCCCAACTTTACTCAAATGAACAAACAACATATATGGCTACACTATACTGTGCTCTTATCGTGGCACAGACACAACTAGCCAACCTGACAAAACGCACAGACTCAATACATATATGATACGACTATTTACACACGCATTACGTGGCAAGGACACAACGTAATGGGTCCATAGTAACTAACAAGCTCTGGGAAGCAACACGAAACCATACCACAATGCAGATATACAATGACTCTCGCCATCTTCTGCTCTACCGGGATGTAATTAGCAAAGAGAGGAGACCAGCTGATGGCAATTACCAATTAGAGCCAGCCAGTCTAAATCCAACCAACTAAGACCTGACACACCCCGGTAGGACAGAGGATGGCACACACACATCAGAACCCAACAGATTAACATTATTCAACAGAGTTCAACAGTGCCTGGCACTGGTTATATAATACCATAAACACAATACATGTATATTGAAAAGAGTCCATGTCTTTGTGTCCTTTTCTGCCACAACCTAGCTGACTTCCCTGCTAGGTTGTGACTGTATATACCGAAATTGCTGAGCTGTTTAACACTTTTTGTCTTTAGTTCAGATGTGCAGGCCCGCGGTTCAAATACACAAAGTTCTTAATTTATTCACGGATACATTCGGTAATGGTCTGGTCATGAAAATGCAATATTCACACAACAAGATGGATTTTAACTGGGAAAACTAAGATTTATGACATTACTGGAACTCTCTGATTACCAAAAAGAAAAATGTTCGACTGTAAGTACTATTTCTTGTACAAAATGTTATTTTCTCAATGTGGTTTGCTGTATATTAAGTAAAATGTTATGCTTTACAAGATTTCAATTCACTGTTTCTTACATTCTGGGCAGCAAACATGTCAAGGCTGATGCCTTTTTATGCCAGTTTGACACAGAGGAGCGGTTGGTAGAGAAAGGTCCCATAGTACTTGAGGCCTGCATAGTGGCACCGCTGGTATTGGAATTGAATTCCGAGATCCAGCAGGCATTGCGTACGGATTTAGCTCCTGCACATTGTCCTGCTGGTCGTCAAATACATACTCGTTCTTCTGCGTGACCAATTGTTAAACTGGGCACATGTAAATCCCTCCTCTGGTCATCCGGGTATTGGTCATACATTGAGCTGTCTTGCGGGTAGATATTGGTGGCCATCCTTAGCTGAGGACGTGCAGGTTTATGTTTCCTTCTGCTCGGTGTGTGCCCAGAGAAAAGCGCAGAGACACCTTCCTACAGGGAAGTTAATGGTTCTTCCTGTACCACAATGCCCATGGTCGCATTTGTCCATCGATTTCGTTACCGACCTCCCTCCTTTGGATGGGAATACTGTGATCTTGGTCAATGTGGACCCGTTCTCGGAAGGCTTGCTGGCTCCTACCTCTCCCCGGTATACCCACAGCCCTGCAATCCGCGGAAGCCCTGTTCACCCATGTTTTCCGGCACTACGGTATTCCGGAGGACATTGTGTCTGACCGTGGTCCCCAATTCACCTCGCGGGTGTGGAAAGCTTTTATGGAAAGGTTGGGGGTCACGGTCAGTCTTACCTCCAGGTTCCATAATGAGGCTAATGGTCAGGTGGAGCGCGTAAATCAGGAGGTGGGCAGGTTTCTGCAGTCATATTACCGGGACCGGCTGGGTGTGTGGGCTGTCTCCCTGCCTTGGGCTGAGTACGCTCAAAACTCCCTGCGGCACTCCTCCACAAACCTCATGCCTTTCCAGCTAGTCCTGACACCTTGGCATCCGAGCCAGACCGAGGCCCCTACAGTTCATGACTGGTTTAGACATGCTGAGGACACGTGGAACGCTGCTCACATGTGCCTTCAGCACTCCGTCCATCGACAAAAGGTCCAAGTGGACCAGCCTGATCTCTTAGAGATCCGTGAAACTGCCGACTACGGAGTATGAATCTCAGAATATGTGACAGTTCCATGGAATGGCCGACAATTCTGTGAAATGAACACGGATCAAAATCCGTGGCAGTTTCACGGAAAAGTCTGCGATTGGCACACAGTGAGACCTTGCTGTTAACTCGATGTAAGCCTTTCCCAAACCTCTAACCTAACCTTAACCACTCAGAAAAAATGCTGTTAATTCGATGTAAGCCTTTCCCAAACCTCTTACCTAACCTTAACCACTAAGAAACCTTGCTGTTAATTCAATGTAAGCTTTTCCCAAATCCCTAACCTAACTTTAACCACTTAGAAACCTTGCTTTTAACTCGATGTAACTTGTAGTATGTCGTAATTTATTGTTTGTAACCATGGTTATAGTGAGTAAAAAAAGCACATTTGCAACACGTCTGCATCGCGTTGGTATAGAAAACAGAATATATACAAAGTGTCTGCATGGATTCGAACTCGCAACCTTTGGTATGTGAGTCGCATAGTTATACGCCCGTCCACCATCCCCAACCTACGAACCTGCAAAATCTACGCTATTTACACTCTGCTACGTCATGCTTCAATTCTGTGAAACTGCCACGGATTTAGAAGTTAAGGATCCGTGATTATTCCACAGAATATTCAGCCATTCCGTGAACCTGCCACAGAATTTGAAGTTAAGTATCCGTGGTAGTATCACAGATTTCTGAGAGATCACATTGAGTGGGCCAGCGTCGGGGACCAACTCCTGTGTAACAACCTGGGGATAGAGTCTGGCTCTTGACCCTTCGCCTGCCCCTCCGCCTGCCCTGCCGGAAGCTGGGTCCATGGGGCCATTTAAAGTCCTGGGGAGGGTCAATGAGATGGCATATAGGTTGTTGCTACCTGATACTATGCGCATTCACCCTGTTTTCCATGTGTCTCTCCTCAGGCCGGTGGTGGAAGGCCCGCTCCGTGAGGCCAGGGTGCTGGAGACCTTCCCTCCACCGTTGGACATTGGGGATGGCCTTGTCTTCGCTGTGAGGTCGATCTTGCATTTGAGATGTCAGAGGGGTGGTCTCCAGTACCTGATGGAGTGGGAGGGGTACTTCCCGGAGGAGCAGTGTTGGGTTCCAGTCGGGGACATCCTGGACCCGTCTCTCCTCCATGAATTCCATTGTTGCCGGCCGGACCGCCCAGCGCCACGCACTCGGGATTGTCCCCTTGATCTAGGGCATCGCGCTGCTGGAGCCTCGCGTCAGGGGGAGGGTACTGTAATACGTTGACGTAGGGAGGACCCGGCGGTCGGCATCCCCAGTTTTTTGACATCACCATATTCCCTCTCCGCCTGTTTGTGTCTCCCTAGTTGGTACGTAGGGAAAAAAAATGGTACTTAGGTACAGTATTTAATGACTACGAGTCATGTTCTCTTTGTGAGTTATTGTTCCTGTGTGAAGGATTGTGCTACCCTCTTCTAAGTATATGTGACCCGACACAGACATCTAAGCATATGGAGAGAATGTATACTTTTTAGCAAATGTAAAAAAACACAAACTATTCATTTCGGTTCAAAATATTTTTTTTCAAGAAATGAATTCTTTAACATGTACACTTTCATTTTTGATGAAAAACTATTTGTATTCTGTCGATTCTCTAAATAAGTTAAATAAAATTTGCTCGGTATAACAAAAGAATTAGAATTCCCCACCCATAAATCTTTCTGATTGGTTTCAGTCTTGTGTTCTTTTGTTTATATTCACTCGCGCGGTGACCAGTTGGGCTTTCAAAACACAACAACAGCATGGAGAACTGCAGGACCATGCACAAGATCCTCCATCGTCCTGGACCTTCACTTCCTGATTGCAGGCCAAACTAAGTTTGCCCCTGATTGGTGCTTTGGCCTCATCAAGCAGTGCTTCAAGAAGACCAGAGTTAACACTTTGTCAGACATTGCTGGTGTGGTGAAGGACAGCACTGACACAGGCGTAAACATCCCTCAGCTGATTGATGTCACAATTTTGGTGGTAAGCCAGGGAAACATACCTTTTTCAGAGAGTGTTTTGTGACAGATGCCATGGACATCACTTACCCTGCTCTCCATCTGACACTGGACAGAAATTGTCGGTAAGAATATAGGCTCCCATTACATCATTTGGGTGAGTTCCTTCATTAACATAGATTTTCATTGTTCATTTTGATAGTGGTCTCACTGATCCCCCATGGGATTCGAACATTAGAAGGTTGTGACCAAGAACACTTACTTCTGCCTGGAACCACAATGTGTGTTAATACTACTAGTAAGCCTTATGTCTCAAATGTTTATTAATGTAACCGTGTTTTTATATGATACAAATAAACTTACATTTTATCTGCTATTGCTGGTTTACTAGTGACCTATTTAAATTATATAATACATATGCAACATTTTTTTTGTGTACTAAAATGCTATTTTAAATGTATTACATGTATACTATAATATAAAATAAGTAGGTAAATGCTAACATAGAAGTATACATATTACTATTGAAATACTTATATATTTTTTATATTTATATATTTTTTTAGGTCTGTACAACTTTCGGTGGGGGCAAATGAGGAAGTTGCTGTGCACAAAACAGCATCTCTAATGCGGACGAAGTGCACACTAGCCCTAAAATGACCCAGCAGCAAATTAATACAAATGTTGAGAAATAACATTCCTATATCATTTAGTACTACAGCCTACTATCCGATGTGATATTATTACAAATTCCCACAAATTGATAACTGATAATGTTTTTAGAATTAGACATAATCTGATGTATGAATCTGTTGTAATAGCACACTCTAAAAACTGCTGGGTTAAATAATAACCCAACCTTAACCCCACCGCTGGGTCACTATTGGACAGACACGCGCTGGGTTGGTTTGACCCAAGTGCTGGGTTTTACCATTTATCCCATATTTCTGGGTCATTCTTTTGACCCAACCAGTGGGTGAAATTAACCCTCTTGCTGGGTTAAGACTTACTCATGTGCTGGGTTATTTCCTCTCTCATTGCCTTTGGTAAAATTAGTAACAAATACTTTTTATATATTACAAATTTAAAATAAATATTGTCTGTGTAATACAATAAACCAGAGGCCACTATATGTGATTTCAAACTCGTTTAATTGTTTTTTTTGAACATTTTTAATACATTTCTTTATACTTTTTTAAATACAAGTATTGAATACAATTGTAGACTTTATTTTACAAATGTAGACTAAATCTGTCCATATATTCAGGCATTAAAATTCATTAAAGAAACTAATTTGAACTCAAACGTCGACAATATAATTTATTAAGGTCCTTTAGAAGCTAGGCGAGGGTCCTTAGCATTCAGAGAACACGTAAAAATGGAACAGGCTAGCAAGTGCACGTCATTGCGTCAGTGAAAATGTCAGCCTTAGGCGCTGCAATTCAACAGTAGACAGTAGCAATTTGTACAGGCATTTAAACGTTAATCTTTACTTATATGTACTACCGTTTTAACAAATGTACAGTAACGTTAAACACTAAAGATACTTATATTTGAAAGCATAGTGCCTCGAAATCGCTCCGACTTCACTAACGTCCGGTTTGCGCACAATTGTGGGTGATTTTGGAGCGCGAAGGATACACATATGCATCCTTTACTCTCTATGGAAAATTCTCAGAATGAAGGACTCAGTCCTTGGTTGAAATTCGGAGGATCCTTTACATTGGAACAGTCCTTCGACGGACTTCGATGACGGAGCATCCTTGAAATTCTGGCTTCGGAAATATAAAATAATAAAACCTTGTCCATAATTTGAGGTTATAATTCTCTTATGCTAAACACATTTGATATTTGCTTTACCATCAGGTCGTTTGGAACAAATAATTGGACAAACGAAGTGCGGCTACCTGTTTTGCATCTACAACGCGTTCTTCATTTAAAATGACAACCCTTGGACATTTATAATGACTGTGATATTAACTTGCGCTTTCATTTTGTCATGTACAGAAATGTATAACGCTATAGTATTGGGAAGTTTAATATAATCCAATGGTAATCCAAGGCATTTTATGACATTTGTCCTGGCGAATAAGAAACTACCATGAAAAAGGTATGAAAAAATAGAAGTGTATTGAATTGAAATTACAATGTCCTGCCCTGGAGGTAAAAGAGCCGATTACCTCCTCTCGCCTCCTCAAGTAGTCTACTTTTGGACACAAGAGGGCAGTATAACCCTATGTATGATTTTGTGACAATTACAGGCAGCCACACACATAAACACAGACACCAGCCCTGACTTTCACTAAAATATCTGACTTCCTGTTGGTCGGAGCTAATGACTATAAATTACAAAGTTGTCCGGCTCGATGAGACAAATTTATATACTGAGTGTGGCTACTGTAGGTAAAACTAAACACCCCACTTTTCCCAAAATTATTTAGAAAGTGACAAACTTCCTGCTGCCAGTTGGTGGCGCTATAACTTTGACTCGCAATAGTTACATCCATCTTATCGTCCTCTTAGCACGAACACACTTCTGACGTTTCATCAAGATTAGTTAATGTATGCAGACGTTATAATGTTTCGTGTTTCTTTTCTCGCCATGAATCTGTTTCCTTGCCACGGCCAAACCGTAAGAGATATCAAAAATTTGTTTGCAATTTAGCATCCTCAATGTCTTGTCTTCATGCACACCGACTTTGGGGGCGTTTCCAACGACCCACAAACGACCCATAAATGACCCATAATAACCGACTTCCTGTTGGGCTGATGTAAAACTTAGAGCACGAAAGCTGTTCGGCCCGATTAGATCTATACGTTTACCAAGTTTCATATTATTACAGGCAAGCATGTTTGATATATGGAGTGTATATATAAGTGTTCAAATCCCAATCCAGGGGGCGCTGTCAAGCCCCCCTGCCACGCCCGGGTACCAGCTTCAGCCTGGCTCTGATGGCTGCGGGTTCTGACCCGTGTGCAACTTTCCAAGAGTTTTCGAGCACGTTAAGGGCCCCAAAAGTGCCCAAAAGGCAGGAGAATAATAATAATAATAATAAATATAGCTGCGAGCAGCGTTTGCGGGCCCAAGCCGGGTGGCACCGCAACCCAGGTGCCTTTAATTACCTTTTAAGAGCGACGTTCAGTCATTCAAATTAAGAGCATTTTTCCATGTGGGTGATATTCGTTGTTCCTCTCCTTACTTGATGTCAGGTTTCAGATTACTTGTTTTGAAATAAAAATGTTGATTCCTCATCCATTCCATTGTAAGCATTTCAATTTTACTTTCAAACCATTCAAGAATCGTGCGCTGTTTTCTGCGCTGACCACAAATCCAAAACGTGCCATAAACAGGCATGTGATTGGCTAAGGACAAAAAAGCTGGAAAATATACTGAGTGCATTCACCCCCCCCCCCCGATAGAAGCAGGACCCATAACAATTTATTTGAACAAAAAAAATCATTTTTACTTATTTTACAGCTAGATGTGCAACATCCAACTTTTTATGACACATGAGAACAACTTATTTGAATTTAAAAAATAGAATATATATTTTACAACATAACTTATTTGGTGGATGTGTAACAGTGGGACGCCTTTCCGTCTGTGGTTAAAACAACATTTCTTCTTATGTTCATTCATGTTTATTTCATGCTATTTATAACTAGAAGGAAGTGATGATCGTCTCACAAGCAGCTTTAACCGAGGCTCTACAGCGATCTGTCAAAATATCAAAGTATGTTTTAACTTCTCCCTTTCAGGGAGGGATTTTAGCAATGGCACCAAGGTGATTGGCCAGGGCATTAAAAGCAGCAATTCAATTCAACGTGAAGTGCCCTCACATTTACAACAGGGCCTCAAACTTTTTGGTCAAATTTTGGTCACTGGCAACAAGTACTACAGTCACTCAGATTATTAAGGCAATATGTTTGACAACATTCTCAAGTATAATTTATGTATTACCAGTTAGAAATAACATGGTTTACTGCTACATCTGTTTTTACTTCTGTGACCGAGACATAATATATGAAATAAAAGTTGTAGCTAACGCTTTAAGGTTGCCATCTCAACCAGTTGCAGTTCAAATCATAACCAGGCTAGGAAATTAATTTAGCCACTGGCTGGTGGATGCCCTAATTTTACCAGCTAATTCTACGAATTCAAAAATGAAAATGCATTTGCCTTTTCTATATTGCTTCAATACATCAAATGTATCATTAATATGTCTTATTAGGCAAATTACAAAAAAGACATGTTGTAAAGACAAGTCTGTGAGACTAATGATTTTTAGATGATTGAAAAAATTGTGCTAATCTGTGTATTGGATGTCCTACTACTATTTTTATCTGGCTACTTTTAGATGTCCAATAGTAGGTAATTTCACACTTTAGAGGTGTAGCCTAAAACTTCACTGTTGTAACCTATTCCACAACATTTATTTAATCAGCAGTTAATTTTACATTTGTAAATTCGTTTTATAATGATCTGCTTGTAAAACATCTGGGAAAATAATCCAAACAATTTTTTAATTAGCTCCCATCAAAATTGCAAGCAGATGCTTCTTCAGCAATGATACCAACATGATAAATAATAAGAAAACATATTATGCTAATTTCAAACCCTGACTCGTAACAACATTCATGCATGTAAATTAACTTTTGGAACATGCTATTAAAAGTATCACTTTAAAGAAATTTTCTCTCGCGCAATGCTTCTGAATTATCTTTCGGACAATCACTCATTCTATTTCGGTCATTGTTGTCGCGCAGTTTAATAAAAGATCTGATTGTTTTGTCCAACTATTAAACATCAGTAACACTTTGAATATCACAATGGTATATTATGTATATGCAATGAATCACAACTTTTATATGTGCATAACTTTAGACTACTTTTGTCAATAAAGTATTGAACAGGGAATGAGCACTTGTAGCAGTGTGAAAACAGGTGTGTCTGTGTCATGTGACCACTGTGCAGCAAAACTTGTTTGAGAACAAACAAAATTACAATTAATCCTACTTGTCCATTCGGACAAGTGATTCTACGAGCTCCTTGACAAGCGGACAAGCCTTAATGTCGAGCCCTGCCTCATATCCCCTCCTTTTCACTTCGGCAGCTCTTGACCCCCCTCCCCGCCCCACTTTTTATTACAGATCTGCATGATTCACGTAGGTCACATTTTCAGGTCGGAAAATCCGGAATTCCGGATGAATCCGGAAAAATCACATTCCTGCATAAAGCAGTGGTTCTCCAACTTTTTTGATTTGGTTTGTTTTCCTCAAATTTTTTATAGGCTATATTTAGGTTATGCCAGATTGTTTTAAACACAGAAAAGCCCACTCCCCAAAATGTAATTTTCAGTTCGTCTTTTTTGGTCTGTACAACTTTCGGCAGGGGCAAATGAGGAAGTTGCTGTGCACAAAACAGCATCTTGAATGCGGACGGAGTGCACACTAGCCCTAAAATGACCCAGCAGTAAATGAATACAAATGTTGAGAAATAACATTACTATATCATTTAGTACTACAGCCTACTATCCAATGTAATATTATTACAAACTCCCACAAATTGATAACTGAATGTTTTTAGAATTAGACATAATCTGATGTATGAATCTGTTGTAATAGCACACTCTAAAAACTGCTGGGTTAAAAAATAACCCAACCTTAACCCCACCGCTGGGTCACTATTGGACAGAACACGCGCTGGGTTGGTTTGACCCAAGTGCTAGGTTTTACCATTTAACCCATATTTCGGGGTCATTCGTTTGACCCAACCAGTGGGTGAAATTATCCCTCTTGCTGGGCTAAGTCTCTCACATTGCCTTTGATAAAATTAGTAACAAATACTTTTTACATATTACAAATGTAAAATAAATATTGTCTGTGTAATACAATAAACCAGAGGCCACTATATGTGATTTCAATCTCGTTTAATTGTTTTTTTTAAACATTTTTAATACATTTCTTTATACTTTTTTGAATACAAGTATTAAATACAATTGTAGACTTTATATTACAAATGTAGCCTAAATCTGTCCATATATTCACGCATTAAAATTCATTAAATAAACTAATTTGAACTCAAACGACTACAATTTCATTTATTAAGGTCCTTCAGAAACTAGGGAGGGTCCTTAGCGTTCGGAGAACACGTAAATGGAACAGGCTAGCAAGTGCACACTAGCCCTAAAATGACCCAGCAGCAAATGAATACAAATGTTGAGATATAACATTACCATATCATTTAGTACTACAGCCTACTATCCAATGTAATATTATTACAAATTCCCACAAATTGATAACTGAATGTTTTTAAAATTAGACATAATCTGATGTATGAATCTGTTGTAATAGCATGGGCTTTCCCCCTCACTATGTTCCTTGGAAGAAGGGTTTCTTGGAAGATGTTGAATGCATTATTGTCCTGTTTCCACTGATCATCCTTGAGATGTTTCCACAACCTGATTGGAGTCCACCTGTGGTAAATTCAGTTGATTGGACATGATTTGGAAAGGCACACACCTGTCTATATAAGGTCCCACAGTTAACAGTGCATGTCAGAGCACAAACCAAGCCAAGAAATTGTCTCTAGACCTCTAAGACAGGATGGTATCGAGGCACAGATCTTGGGAAGGGTACATAAACATATCTGCAGCATTGAAGGGCCCAATGACAGTGGCCTCCTTCATCCGTAAATGGAAAATTTTGGAACCATTAGCACTCTTCCTAGAGCTGGCTGCCCTGCCAAACTGAGAGATCGGGGGAACAGGGTGACCAAGAACCCGATTTTCACTCTGACAGAGCTACAGCATTTCTTTGTGGAAAGAGGAGAACCTTCTAGAAGAACAAACATCTCTGCAGCACTCCACCAATCAGGTCTGTACAGTAAAGTGGCTAGACAGAAGTAAAAGTCACTTGAGTGCCCACCTGGATTTTGCCAAAAGGCACCTGAAGGATTCTCAGTCCATTCTCTGGTCTGATGAAACAAATATTGAACTCTATAGACTGAATGGCAAGCGTCATGTCTGGAGGAAACCAGGCACCGCTCATCACCTGGCCAATACCATCCCTGTAGTGAAGAATGTTGGTGGCAGCATCATGCTGTGGGGATGTTTTTTCTGGAGCAGGTACTGGGAGACTAGTCAGCATTGAGGAAAATATGAATGCAGCAATGTACAGCAACTTCCTTGCTGAAAACATGCTCCAGAGCGCTCTGGACCTCAGACTGGGGTAAAGGTTCATCTTCCAACAGGACAACGAACCTAAGCACACAGACAAGATAGCAAAGGAGTGGCTACAGGTCAACTTTGTGAATGTCCTTGAGTGGCCCAGCCAGAGCCCAGACTTGAAGACAATTTAACATCTCTGGGGAGATCTGAAAATGGCTGTGCACTGACGCTCCCCATCCAACCCGATGGAGCTTGAGAGATCCTGCAAATAAGAATGGGAGAAACTGCCCAAAAATAGGTGTGCCAAGCTTGTAGCATCATAGTCAAAAAGACTTAAGGGTGTAATTGTGGCCAAAAGTTATTCAACAAAGTATTGAGAGGCTGTGAATCCTTATGTACATGTGCTTTTTTGTGTTTCTTTTTTTATGAATTTGCTAAGATTTCCAACACACTTCTTGCACATTGTCATTATGGGGTATTGTTTGTACATTTTTGAGGGAAAATATAATTTAATCCATTTTAGAATAAAGGTAACATAACAAAATGTGGAAATAGTGAAGTGTTGTAAATACTTTCCTGATGCACTGGAAGTTATATACATTATATTGACAGCTAAACAATAGTTTGTAGGAATTGGAATAATCTGATTGGAATAAGGATTGACTTCTGGCTAGCTATCCTATCTGTGTATCACCTTCATTGATAGTCACATTCATCAGAAACCATTCATTTTGAGTTGTAGCTAAATAAATTTAGCTTAGTAGAGCAATTTATTAAAAATAGCTAACCAGATCAGCTGAGAAAAGCCCACTGTTCATTGTTCATGTTCAGTGTGATGAAGTGGGCAGCAATGTTTTCTGCATGTCGCAAAATATGTTCTACTTTTGATTACATAATTAGGGCCCAAGCCTTGAAAAGGCGAAGGCCCTATTGTTTTCCTTAAGATTATTATTATTCTTTATAAAGGCCCAAGCCTTGAAAAAGCGAAAGCCCTATTGTTTTCCTTAGGATTATTATTATTATTATTATTTTCCTACCTTTTGGGCACTAGCCTTGAAAGGGCGAAGGCCCTATTGTTTTCCTTAGGATTATTATTAGGGCCCAAGCATTGAAAAGGCGAAAGCCCTATTGTTTTCCTTAGGATTATTATTATTATTATTTTACTACCTTTTGGGCACTTCTGGGGCGCTTAACGTGCTCGAAAACTCTTGAAACTTTGCACACGGGCTGAAGCTGGTACCCGGGTGTGGCAGGGGGGCTCGACAGCGCCCCCTGGAACAGGATTTAAACACTTGTCCATATATCAAACACGCTTGCATGTAATAATATGAAACTCGGTACACTTATAGATCTCATCGGGCCGAACAACTTTCATGCTCTAAGTTTTACGTCAGCCCAACAAGAAGTCGGTTATTATGGGTCTTTTGGAAATGCCAGTAACGAAACTCAGGACATAAATTGGTCTCATCGAGCCGGAGAACTTTGTAATTTACAGTCATTAGCTCCGACCAACAGGAAGTCAGATATATTGGTTGGAATGTGGATTGTCTGGAGAATTTTCTCTCCCTTCTCTGTCTGTGTGTGTGTGGGGGGGGGGGGTGTGGGGGATTTTTCTATTACTTTTAATGTATTTCAAAATTTCTGGGGTTTTGGGGCACTTAACTTGTATTGCGGTCAGGCTAAATCTAAATATCAATAAGCCAAATAACACAGAGTATTTTAACTAACTAGTTAGATTTCTCCACCTAATACAGTATACTGTTGACAGTCGCTAAGGCTCTTTACTGGATATAGCCACTAGATGTCCTCCTTAGCTTACCTTAGATTCTCCTGTGCAAAAATGTAGTGCATGACAGATTTGATGACCGTGGTTCAATTCATCAAACTGTGGACTTCTCTAATACACAATTATAATAAATTGTGTTTATAGATGGGTCCTATACAAAGCTGGCTCTGGTTCGGAACTGGTGCTGGTTCACAGTTGGTTCAACTTGCGAAACTTCTCAAAACCTGTTTTTTTTCCACACACTAGAGAGCCCAGAGAACAACGTCGTTACGTCACTGTGTACGTCGTCATACGTTGTAGCTTTACCAGAAACGCTAGTGCCAACTTCAATCATAGCAAATACAATGACGGACTATACTTCATATACTGTCACTGGACTACATCGTCTTTCTGCAAATGTTTCTACTGGCTTTGCGATCCTATATTGGGATCAGAAGAAGATATTTGTGCTGCTCGTCTGAATAACTATGGACAGAGGTTATGTTCCAGAAGAATGGTACCTATCTAACATGTTTCAACCCTTATTATTGATTTTAGCTCTTGTTGGAAGCAACGCTAGCTACGTACAGTATCTACCGGTGGCGCAGACTACCTATCGATTACATTGGAAATCAAATAAAAATGTACAATACACCAATTTTTATCTTTACAATCACTGTTAGTACTGCGGCACATGGCAAGACGAGGATTGCCTGCAGAACTGTAACTTGAAGCCCTTTTTGGACACAGGCAGACTGACACATGAACAAAAGACCTACTGGCTTCGGGATTCTATATTGGGATCAGAAGAAAACGGTTAGAAAACATTTGTGCTGCTCGTCTGGATAACTATGGACAGAGGTTATGTTCCAGAAGAATGGTAATTATCTAACATGTTTCAACCCTTATTATTGATGTTAGCTTTTGTTGAAAGCAACAAGAGCTAACCTGCATGCATTTTGCGTACCATTTATGCAATTCCAAGTCAAAGAACACTGGTACAAAATACTACTCTTAAATATGCAAAAAATGTATTTCCCTGTGCTTTTTCCACTGTTAATGATCATATTACTAGTGCCGAGTCATTTACAGGATTCAGGCTGTAAGGGAAAGAAACTCATGCATCTGCTTCTCCCGCAGGTGATGGGTCTCTACCTAGTAATCGTGATACAGCTGCTGGATTCACTCATGGGAGCTCCACCTCGTCCGTTGACAATGACCAACCACTGATGCGTTATGAAACTGGTAGGGAAATTGACCAAACTGGTTGCCTTAAGGTACATTTGAAAAGGGGCAACTCAAGGACATAGCTAACCAACACTGTTATAGTTCGCTAGCTTTTTTGCTAAAATCTTAACAAGGTAGTTAGCTACAGTAACTAACGTTAATAATGTAGGTAGGTTAGCTACATCGAGCTTGTGCAGCTAACTAACTTCACAGCTTTTAGTCAACTAGCTGTAGAGAGACCTTGCTCATTAAAAAGACACAGATAGCTATGGTTGTTAAATGTATAGTCCTATTTAGTGATTGCACACTTGTGTTATTCAGCTGACAGCACATTGTGTACGGCAATGTTTCACGTTAGTGTAGCAAGTCTTAGCTGACAGAGTGAGGTGCTACTGATCAGGGCCGTGCACAGACCTTTTGAGGGGCACGTGTCGAAACTGGAAAAAGGGCACCCCCTCCTTATATATATATATATAATATACTCACTATTTATAACAGCCAAATAATAGTATAGATATACAGGGTTTCAGGGCATTATTCAACCTTATTATAACAGCAAAGTTCTGTCTGCCATGTGCTTGAAGACGTTTATTACTGTGATCCACTGGTCTCTTATTCACTACACTTTCCCTAAAATAAGCCATCAATTAAAATATATATATATATATATATATATATATAATAGTGTGAAAAGTACAGTTGTAGTGAAAAGCATATTAGAATGATTTCTGAATGATCATGTGACACTGAAGAATACTTAACTGGAGCAATAATGCAGAAAATTCAGCTTTGATCACAGAAATAAATTACATTTTAAAATATATTTAAATAGAAAACAGTTATTTTAAATTGTAAAAATATTCACCATAATATTGTTCTTGCTGTTGGATCAAAAAAAGAATTACATTCTTCATGATAAAATATAAAGATTTCACAGTGATCTGATTCTGTAATGTGTTTTTACTACTGCAACATTACTGTACAACATTTATACATGTGAAGAGGAGCCAACAGTACAGAATATTATACTGTAAATAGAAAAATTAGCTATACTAGAAAGCTAATATGTGCATATTAACAGCCTTGAATTAACCATAATTTAATATTATTACCATAACATGATTAAATGTTAATAAATTAAGCGTATCAGCCATCACAAATCAAAAAAGAAATATGTTACCTATGACGAATATCACTCGTCGCTTTGTGTAAGTTCCATTACAAAACAGCGTGGGGGCACACCTGCACTTATGATTTCCCAATGGTAAAAACAAATGATATGTTGTTGTATTACTTTTTTTACAAAGGTCAAACTCAAATGCAGTTACGGGTTTTAGACCAGCAAATGTGTGCAAATGTGTATTTAAAACAGCACCGGCGGCATCACATTACATTTTCATCAACAGGTTACAAACTAGTTTGTTGTAGCTATATGGGTGCTCAGTTTTTCCTGTTGTAAAATACATTTGGCCAAAATCGCAATTTACAAAAGATGAAATGTGTATGCATAGGCTATTTAAGTGTATGCTGTATATTGGCAATAACTAGATGGCAAATGCTAGACGTCTCTCGTCCCACATGTCTCAGTCAGACATCAAATAAGTAAAATATTGCCTTTATAGACATAGTGGGCTAGATTTATCAAGCTGTTTGCGCCTGTTTTCAGGCGCTAATTGGTCGCAAAGACGGACGTAACCAATGCGGGCTATTTACAAACCAGGCGCACTTGGGTAAAATCGCAGATTGCGTGCCACATGAGCGACAAGAGACAAGTTGCGCTTTCAATATGCGTTCGTGGGAGGGTCATGGGGAAAGTGGGAGTTCC